>VDFB02077413.1:172550-232028 GCA_007258455.2 Sequoia sempervirens
GTGATTTTTAAATTTTTAGCAAAATATTGTCATGATTTGTGAATTGTGGAGAGGAGTTTTTTGTTTCCATCAAATTAGGAATTGGAAACTCTATAGCTACTGATGATTGTCTTGGCTATGTTTGACTCTATACTACAATGATGTCAATGGGGAGTAGTTGTTAGTATCATAGTTGGAAAACTTGGATTGGGCAAAAACTTGGTAGGTCCAAAAATTTCTTCTCAACAAAAACTCGACCAAAAACTTGGGAACTTAAAAAATTGCTTAAATTATTTTAGAAAAACATTTTTTGGCAAAATTTATTGACAAGATGTATCCATTGAGTTCATAAATGAGTACAAACGCGTTTTCTATTAAATTTGATTCATTTGAATACAAATTGAGTACAAACTCACATCATCATGTGAAATCCCAATACAATATTTACCTGACAACTTATATGAATTTATTATTAAAATATTAAATGTAATATTAATGGTCATCTTAGCTTTAGTTAATTTTTAGTAACTTTAGTTACACTTTCATTTGTTTTAGTTTCTTTTTGATTTCTGTTTTAGTTTACTTTAGTTTACGATGATTTCGTTTTAGAAACATCGTCTTGTAATTTTCTATGTAAGGAGCTTTCGTCTCCTCTTGTATGAAAATGGTAAAGCATTCATTTATTAACAGAAAAAAGAAGATTACAATAAAAAGGAAATACATAACACTGTAGTCATTTAATGAAATGACCAACTCTATCTACCTATTACTGTAGAAACAGTAAAACTAAACTAACTTAATACAAAATAACATTGACCATTAAACACTAAGAATATAATATTCTAACATTGTAAACAAGTAATTATGAATATCGATTATCTTTTCATGGTATCAAAGCTTAGGCTCAACATTAGAGATTTTTTTAAAAATTGAAGAATTTTTTTTAAAAGAATTTGTGAGCCAATTTTTTGTGAAAATCAGAGGAATTTTTTGTGAAGAATTTCAAGTAAAATCGTGTTCTTTTTGAATTCGTGGGTTTGTGGTTCTTTTTTAAAGTTTCATGGCAGCCTGAAGGATCGATTCTTTTTTGAGCCAGTTCTGACAGTTTTTTTTTGGGAGAAATAAAAATTCTGCATAGTGTTTTTCAAATTTTTTTCTGAAAAAATTTACTAAGTGTTGTTTTATGAAGAGTTTTTTTTGACGATTTTTTCCTATCTAAAAAATTGTGGGTTGCTACTAGGGTTTATATATCAGTTTTTTGGGCGATTTTTTTCTCAACAAAAAATTGTGTACCTGAAGATTTTAAAGAGTTTTTGAAAAAAATTTCTATAAATTTTTTTTAGTTTTTGGAGGATTTTTTTTGAAAAAGTCTTTTACTTTTTCAAAGTTTTGTAAGGTTTTTTTGAAAAATCTTACTGTTATTGAGCCTTTTTTTAAGATGATTTTTGAAAAATCGTGCGTTGTGCCAATTGATTGTCCACAGTTTGAGCCAGCTAATCGTAGAGTTACCTCGTTTTTCGTGCTTTGGAAAATGGGAGGGATGGCGTCTTTGTCCAATGTCATGTTGGAAAGTACGCAAAGGGTCAATGTGAAAAAGTTACTACTTAGAAGCAGAGGAAGCTCACAGTTTTCGAGTGCTGGTGTCCTGATTTGATTTTTCTGCGGGAAAGGATCTGTAATTGCATGGTGGTTATGCTTCTCCAGTTATCAATCACTGATGATATGTTTCCAAAAGGTTATGGGTAGACTTAGTTTTTGTTTGTACGATGACCATTAAGGGAGGGTATTAAAATATTAAATGTAATATTAATGGTCATCTTAGATTTAGTTAGTTTGTGGTAACTTTAGTTACACTTTCGTTTGTTTTAGCATCTTTCTGATTTCTGTTTTAGTTTTCTTTAGTTTACGATGGTTTCGTTTTAGAAACATCGTCTTGTAATTTTCTATATAAGGAGCTTTCGTCTCCTCTTGTAAACAAGTAATTATGAATATCAATAATCTTTTCATTTATGATGATTGTCTTTGAAAATCATCATCATAATTCATAAACTACATATTACAACGTTTGACATCTTTCTCTATCCTAGTCTAGTGAAAACCTGGGGAGACGTTCTACTCTTTGCACACCATTGTAGTCTAGTGAAAATTTGGGGATAATCAATAATTTTATGATAGTGATAAAGATAATGTCTAAGTTGTTGATTCCAACCTCCACTACACTCCCAAACCCCCTCATTGTAATCAAATTTCTTATACTAAAAGAGATCCCAATAACTAGTGGGGGTCTAGGAGTGGAGATCTCAATGGGGTCGAGGGGTGGTGCCCCTTGTGAGGGTTTGGGGGCAACGCCCCCAATGGGGTCGAGGGGTAGCACCCCTTGTGGGGGTCTAGGAGCAATGCCTCCAATGGTGTCAAGGGGCAACACCCCTTGTGGGGGTTTGGGGGCAATGCCCTTAGCGGGGTCAAGGGGCAGTGCCCTTGCTACAAAGCAAAAATTAAGGCCCTTGAAACCACACAAACCTTCATGATGCATGCTTATTTCACAATTTTATCACTTAAAAGGAGAAATTAAGTATTCGACACATTTTTATGAAGAATATTTGCTCTCTAAGTGCTATGTAAGGAAGTGTGAGGGGTGTTCATGCATTTATAGGGCAACATCGTGAACTTTTTGACTTTTTTTCTTTCATGTTTTGCATTTTTGATGTATATGGAGAGTTTTTGTTGTCAAACTCATTGAGTTTTGGCAAGTACTTGGCGAGAACTTGTCAAAAACTCGGTGAGTAAATGGCGCTAAAACTTGCCGTCAGTTTTACTTGGCGAGTTTTCTGCGAGTAAATCGGCGAGTACTTGTCAAAAACTCGACGAGTAAATGGTGTTAAAACTCGCCGTCGATTTTACTTGGCTAGTTTTTTGCGAGTATGCCATTTATGGTTAGTATACTTACCTTAACTTGACTACTGATAAGGTTAATACCATCCTCTAAAGTATGAGGATGATTTATTGTCCAATATTCTTCTGGCTCATGTATTTCTATTTTCCAGTAACTCTCAACAACAAACCAAGAGTTGGAAATTGGCAAGACCTATTATTTGAGACAAGTTTTCTCTCATTTCATTACCACAAGATCTTGGGCAATGAATACAAACTCTTGATTACCATTGTTGAAATCTAGAATGATAAAAAAAGTGTTGCATCCTTCATCACGATGAATTATGGGAGTGTTGTGAATATCAAGATCCCACTCCTTTGTGCAAAACCAATTTTGATTTGAGTAGAAGGATCTAGGTGTCCTTTACTACAGGTTGTGTCCTCTTTCCTTAACAATCAAATGGAAACAAGTACACCATTTCCCTTAAAGTATATTTCATTTCACATACACATGCAAACAAAGTTTTGAGGCAAGTTTGAATCTAATGAGGATGTAATATAAAATAGTTTATAGGGTGTTTGTAACACTTAACCTAGTCAAAACATCTTTCAATATATATGACCTTGTCATAGACTCATAGGTAATTAATGACATGTTATAACCTTCTAAGTATATATTTATAATACTCAAGTACAAAATTATTGGATTGATCAAGTCCAATAACAAGTACAATAAAATAAAAGATGCACAAAAATCTTAGAATTCATAGCAACAATTATCACCCACAAACACTTAATAGAAGAACTTAAATTTATAGATTTACACTAATATCCAATTCTTGTTCAACTTCCAAATCAATTGGTGGTTGTCACTCCTCTTGTAAAAACTTGACATATCCCCATGTTTGACACTAAGATGATTTTCATATCTAGAAAAGTATTGTTTTATTCCACCTAATTCATTTAAGCGACATCAATTTTTTTCCAAAGTTTAAGAGGTGAAAATGATTTTGGGATTTGTGGGTTATGGGCCCACAATGTAACTTAAAATAGACTTATGTAACAAATTTGCCTTGATGTGTATCAAATTTATCTAAGATACATGTATACCTAATATTGATGTCCTTGATCTTTTATCATGGATGTAGAGCTATTCTAATCAAGAAAAATGACTTAGGAGAAGAAGTGCCTTGGATGAAATGATCTACTCAAGATATTTTTTATATCACTAGTTCTTATTGGTTAGAAGATATTAAATATAGAACTGAATTTGGTCACACAAAACAAAGTTCACCAGATCAATTTTGTAGGTTACAAGGTCGATCCTTGCATGGCCATTGTTTCTATGAGTGTGGGATAGATCATGTGTGTTATGGATTTGATTGTGCATTATGATCTTGTCCAAAATGAATAGAACAAATTACTCTTTATTAGAACAAATGTGTTCTTGCCTATGACAAATCTCAAAACATAAACCTCAAATTATAGTGTCAATGGTTCTTTCCAAAATTTCTCCTAGTGTCTAAGAGTCAAAATCTGTTATTTGCATGTTCCTAAAGAATTGAGCTGTCATCATTACATTCGCTCAAAAATACTATTTTGGCATATCAAAACTTGATTGAATTTAGACTTAGATGTCTATTATTATTTCTAATTCCAAAACCTAGCATGCTAATGCTAATTCACTCTAAGAGTCAAAATCTGTTATTTGCATGTTCCTAAAGAATTGAGCTGTCATCATTACATTCGCTCAAAAATACTATTTTGGCATATCAAAACTTGATTGAATTTAGACTTAGATGTCTATTATTATTTCTAATTCCAAAACCTAGCATGCTAATGCTAATTCACTCTAAGAGTCAAAATCTGTTATTTGCATGTTCCTAAAGAATTGAGCTGTCATCATTACATTCGCTCAAAAATACTATTTTGGCATATCAAAACTTGATTGAATTTAGACTTAGATGTCTATTATTATTTCTAATTCCAAAACCTAGCATGCTAATGCTAATTCACTCTATGATGTTTCAAACTGGGTGTTATGGGTAAGACCAATATTATAGATGAATAATTGTAGATTGTTTTGGAATATTCATGTGGGACTTAGATGTGTTGACTATATAGTTGGAGGTCATGCTTTCTATGCTTTCAACAGTCACTATCTAAGGAATAACACAACTCTTGGAAATTATGATTTTTGTGATAATGTAGTCATGACTTCGTGGAATATAATGTGATTGGTTGGATTTTCAGAGATTGACGGTTCTAGGTCAAGATGACATCTCTGTGCACTTATATCTTGAAATTTGGAAGTAAGATAATCTAAATCCATCTTTGTATCTTAGTTATGCCTAAGTTCCAGTGACAACTAGTGATGGCAATATGTGGATTTCTATTTGAGAAATGAAAGTCAAGTTATATCATTAACTGTGTTGAGTTGCTAGAGAATGATTGATTGTTCCTTTGTTGGGAATCTTACAAGCTAATGACTTGTAACCAGAAGAACATGTAGGTCTCATAGCCTTGGTCTGAAACTCCAAGGCATATACTTATTTACTTATTTTTTTGATCATCAGATTGGCAGGATTAAAGCTTTGATACCGTTTGTAATGTCCCCTTTTGGGATATTCCTAAATTTAGGCTTGCAAAACAATAATAATCACTAAAAACTAATATTAGTAATAACAAGTATAACTTTATGGTTATATTTAGGTTAACACAAAATATTATAATATTGAGAGCAATACATCATAGCTAAAATATCATAATAGTTAGATCTATAGTTCATAGCATCATTAACATTTGGATTCAAAATATCTTAACATCATTATTGGTTATTCCAATGCATATTCCTATAGCCAATCATATTAGGAATTCACTTGAAGTACTTGCAAACCGCAGTCTCAAGGATGGTTGTCCTTGTATTGCGAGAGCATGGGTGGATCCTTGTCCATCCATCTTGGGGTGGCATACTTGAGAAGGCCCTCAAGCCCAAGAACACCCATAAGCTTTGTTGGCGTAAAATCTAACACCTCTGGAGTGCAGGTTTGTACGGACAGCTATGTACACTACGCAATGAGTGCTCTTCAAATTAGGAGGGGAAGCTCCCTCGTTGTGCTGGAATGCATGGAAAAGAAAAGTAATCTAAGTCCTATCTTTTTGTTCTCAGCTGGAAGAGGCACAAGGTTAAGAAAACCAAGAACGTTGCAGCTAAGGATTTTCTGGTTTCGCAGATCATTAACTACAACTAAGCTAACTACTTTAAATCTATCCAGTTTCCTCAAGAAAACAGAGCATGAGGAAATGGAGCAGGGATTGACTATCGGACGATAAACGAGTTTAGACTCTCTACTTGAAGGCAAGGTGGCGCAACTATCATCTCAATCTAAACAAGTTTATTGGGCACAAAACAGATTTAAGAATTCACCAAGATGATCTTATGAAACCCTGTGTGGCATAACACTTGATCATAACAGTAAAGACTTACTAAACGGCTTTTATCATCAAGATCTTTATGAAACCCTGTGTGGCATAACACTTGATCGTAATGACAAAAGAATTCACAAAACAGATTTATCTAAACTATGAGAAGATTTACCATGATAATCTTATGAAACCCTATGTGGCATAACACTTGATCAGCATAGTAAGGACTTCACAAAACGCTTTTATCATCACAATCTTACGAAACCCTATGTGGCATAACGCTTAATCATAACAATAAAAGATTCACAAGACAGAAAGAATTCACCATTACAATCTCTTGAAACCCTATGTGGCATAACAATTAATTGTAATAGCGAAGACACATGAACAAATACAAAAAGAGCAATATTGAGGGCAAGGTAGGCGCAGCATATATTTCTCTCTCCAGCAAAAGTTAATTACAAATGAGCAAAAGCTCTTATTTATATACATCAAGGTGTAGGTAACCCTAAAATCACCTTGAGTTCACTACAGCTCTTGCAATGCATGCAAGTTATGCGCCTAACCCTAATGAAGTAAACTATACAGTTAACTGGAAAGCTACCATCAGTTAACCGGTACAAATAACCTAAATGGACCATGTGCAAGCATGCACGTCCTTATTTAAAGCAAAGTTAACTGGACACTACCTTCAGTTAACTGGAAACCCTAACCCTAATTCCTGTGTTGATAATTCCAAGGACGAGATAAGTATGTGTTAAGTCAAAGAAATGAACCGGTGACCTGGAAGTCAAGTTAACCGCCGCCAAGACTCAACCCTAGAAATTAACCGCATCGCCTTAACCGTATATAATACCCATGTCAACTCGTCTAACACACTTCACCAAGAACTCATCGATCTCTCGGGCTATCCTAAGACTTTGATGCCGCTAAAATAATACCGCTTTTAGTTCTCGCTACTTTGTGAATTCGTGGTGCATGCCATCTTTACATTCTTCGGGCCGCTTTCAAACCGGGTTGCAATCAATCGTAAACATTCTCTAATTTAGGCTTCTAGGTTCACCTTCAAGGTCAGCTATAAATCAGCCTTCTCGAACTCGCTTTGACACAACCTTGAGATCGTCAGTAGGTACCCATCTTCAATAAGAGAATTGCACAAGATCCGAGTGGACTTCAAGGGCCCAGAAATGAAGTGATCTCAAGTCTTTTGCGCCGTAACGCTTCATCGTCACCGCTTCCGATGAAAACCTTAAATTAAGACCGATTTAACCCTGAATTCAGCCTGAAGTTGAACCGGGCTTTCCTCAAAACTTGCCTCGCTGGACCGGAACACTGCCATGTTCTCGAATAACTTTCTCCGGAAAGCTAAAATGCTCCCGGTGAGGCTAAAAATAGCCTGTCAGAGGATAATTTTCACCAAAAATTCTGAGACATGGGTTTTGTCCGGAAAATAATTCTGAGACAACCCACAACGTCAGAATTGTGAAAACACGTTGTTTAGCCTAACATGCAAAGACTTTTCAGTCGAGAACTGCAAGGGTTTTAGAGCTTCTCGGGGGAATTTTTCTTGAGAAAATCTGGAACATGGGTTTTGTGCACAACGGAATTCTAAACAAACCCAGATAATGAGATTTTCAAAAAGATGTGATTTTGGCCCACATGCAAAGAAATCTTCGGAAAAAAGCACAGAGCTTCAGAATGAAGGCTGCGGGGCAATTTTCTCGAAAAAATCTAAGACGTGGGTTTTGCTGCTGATGCTGAAATATGTGAACCTAGATGATCACATTCTGAAAATGTGTTGAATTTCTTTGACGTGCGAAGAAAGTACCTAAGACGAGAAATAGAAGAAATAAGACAGAAGATAGAAAGTTTTGCTTGTTTGCTTCTGAAAAATCAGCAAATCTCTTCTTTCGAACTTGATAAAACCTGCATGCAAAGTGAAAATAAAGTCTAGAATCGCCTTCCTCTGAACAATCTGAACTCGTGGCTACGAAGAACGCTGAATTCGGACACCTGTAGCACCTTTAGCTTGCTGGTCGTTCAAGAAGAATATGAGCTTCAGAGCAAAAGATGATGAAATAATGGACGCCATTGCTGAAATATATTTATGAAATTCGCATAAGGCACCAAATCCATGAAAAGTGCGCTTGGCTTGTGATTGGACCCCAACTTAGTTAACTGAAACAAAGATAAGCTAAATAAAGCACCATGCTTTAGGGTTTTCCCTTTTCAATCTTCAGTTAACAAATTCATGCGAATTTGACTTCAGTTAGCAACCTTATCAAGTTCGCCATCCTTCACATTTGCTTTGGATTCACCAAATTTGACCTAAAGCAACCCTTTTGATAACTTCAGTTAACAATTTTGATTGAGATAAAGAATTCGCCATCTTCAACCTTGCTTTAGCTTCACAAACTTGAACTAAGGCGTGCCTTTTGAGAACTCCAGTTGACAATCTTTGTTGAAAAGAATTCGCCAATTTCATGCTTTAAATCTAAAAATAGCAACCCTTTCAAGACTTCAGTTGACATTCAAGAAGTGAATGAATTCGCCAACTTCACACTTATGCTTCAATTCAATTCTAAAAATAACAACCCTTTTGAAACTTAAGTTGTTATTCTTTGCAAAGGGCGTAGCTTCACAAAACTATGCTTCATCATTAAAATATCTAAATATGGCGACCCTTTTGAGAACTGAAGATAACAACTTCATGCGCCATACTTCACTAATTTATGCTTCATCATTCATACTTAAATATGGCAACCCTTTTGATAAGTTCAGTTAACACTCAAAATACGCCATCTTCACAAATTAATGCTTCATTAAATATGGCGTCCCTTTTGAACTTCAGTTGACACTCAATGAAGCGCCATCTTCACTAAATCTTCACAATTTTGACCAAATTCGCCATGCATGTGAACTTCAGTTGACATTCAGTGATAATCTTCAGTTAACTCAACATGCAACCAAGTTAACTCAACATGCAAGGTAGTTAACTCGACATGCGAACTAAAAGATCACTCCACATGCCAATATACGAACTGAAGATGACAACCCAGAAAACGTTTAGTCTAACTGCAGTCAGAACTCCAGTTAAGGCGTCCATTCAACTCACTTTCGAAAATCCAACTTTGACCTCTTAAGGCGAATTCCAGACTTAGCCAATTTTCATGGAAATTTAAGCTAAAACCTCTGCCGGGACCTCTGTTCATCCTCTGACACTGGTTGACTGACTTCTCTGATTGGCTGGCTGACAGGTGCATCGTAGAGCTAAGTAAAAACTGATCAAAAGGTATCTTGAGACTGCACGTCATAATACTGACATCTGAAGGCTCAAAAATCCAAGCGCCTTTTTCAAAGTCAGCTTTTCTAATTCTTAGTCAAATTTTGACCCTATGCATCTCGCATTTAAGGGAAACAAAATCCTTCATAACTTTTGATTCATTAACTTTCAGGACTGGATCTCAGGTTCACTGCGGAGCTGACTTCATTCTGCACAACAGCTGCAAAGGAACATTTCCCAAGAAAACATCATCTGAGGGGTGAAAAACAAGGGCGCCTTTTTGAAAAGTTGCTCTTTTCACTCCAGACTTGGCCATTTCTGGAAATGACAAAAATAATATAAAAACTCCCACTGCAAGCTGCCAAGACATCTTCTGAACTGACGGAGACAGGCAACGGAAAGCTGAACGTAACACGGACACATTGAACATCCAAAATCATCAGAAAGAAAGCATTAAAGGCCTGAAAAGCTCAGGCGCCTTTCTCAAAATGTGCTCTTTTGCTTTTTCCTCTGATATTCTGACTAAGATTTGACCCTACGTTCGACCTCAGGTTCAAGCACTTCAACAACTCAGATTCACCCACTGACGGATGCGTCGCGAAGCTCGAACAAATGTGAGTTAAACATCTTGGGTGGCATTTAGCCAAAAACTTACGTTTGGCACCTCAAAAAGATGGGCGCCTTTATGAAAAGCTGCGCTTTTCTCCAGTGTTAGCCAATTCTCGCTTTCGCCTCGTTTTGCGCTGTATCTTCCGCAACTCGAACAAAACAGATCCGTTTGACAAACTTGATAGCTCACTGCGAAGCTGACGTGATGCCGGACAAATGTCTCTTTGGAGGTGACAAACCCTAAAACAAGGTCCCTAAAGATAGAGCCCATTTGAGAATGTGCTCCCTTCTCGGAGATAGAAAATTTTGATGTTTTTCGTTCAAATTCTCTTTTTTCTTAAATCTCTTCAATAACAGATTGACATAACACTGACACCAACTCCATATTTAAAAACCCCAAAAACGACCATCTGACATCACTTTAACAAGATAAAGACTCAATTAAGCAAAATGCCTTAGTGAAGCCAAAATTTTGGTTTTGGGTGAGAGGAGCGAGGGTGGAGGAGTTCTTGAATGCGGAGGGGTATGAGGAACATTTGAAGTCCACTTAGAAGCGATGATGTTCTGGGAATTTCCTCAATTACATTCTTAGGAGGAGAAGTAATTATTTCTTGATCATGCCCGGGTTCCTGTTGATCACCCTCTTGTCTCTCCGATTCTGGTTCGCCTTCAAAGTCACCTTCAGATCCTTCTTCAGAATCTTCATCAGACTCTTGCCTTCTTTCAGAAACCTCTTCGGCATCGGAGTCTACTTCTGCTGAATCTTCATCTTCAGCGGATTGGTCGCTTGAAGTTTCTTCTTCATCGGAATCTATCTCCTCCAGAATAGGCTTTTTACCCTTAGAGCGAGATGGACGAGATTCCCCGATTTCTGTCTCTTGGACAGCCTGAGTATCTTTCTTACCAACGATGAACTTGATCCTAGGACCTCTTCGCGAAGAAGTGGGAACGACCGCTGATTTGTTTTTGTCGCGGAGTTCTTGCTGTTGGCGAGCTTCTGCTTCGGATTCCTCTCCTTCTGAGTCTGTTCTGAAACTTTTCATTGCATAGCCATGTTTATGTAACCATTCTTCTGTGTTGGCTAGGATTGGCCTCAGACTTTCTCTCATGTTGGTAACTTCTTTCCTAGACCATTGTATTGCAGGCAACGGCCTTTTAGCAACGCCTTGCTCATCATAGACAGCATTCATGATATCACCTGGATCCTCAAAATCCTCTGGTAGGTCAGCAATACCAAGATCTCTGATTTGTTGAACTGTCAATCTGCAATAGTCCATTTTGCGAATGGCTTCTTCATCTCTGCAATCTGCCCAGATGTCTTCAAAACGGTACCTGTGTTGGTGACCTTTTTGCAACTTTTTTCTGACATCTCGGTAGTCGAAATCAAACCTATACCTGTAGGTTTTGATGGTCATGATCTTCATTTCAGCATAGACAGACTTAGCTTTTTGTGCAGTTTGGATAGTATATCGGCCGATGGTCAGTGGGAACTTGAACCCACGCTTGTGGTTGCTTCTTCGTTCTTTCTGCACTGACATCAGCTGTCTGCATGTTTCCATGAGAATCCACTTATCCAAAGGATAACGTGGTAGCATGTAGGGACAACCAAGTAGCAGCCTACTCTCAAGTAAGTAAACGTTGGGAATTGGAGAAAAATACATCCAACTTTACTTACCACCTTATAAGCCTCATCAGACACTCTTCTTCTTTCCAAAGCTGGATCAAAGTTGAAGAGTAAAGGCGCAAAGAAAGCATCAGTGACCCGTCTGAAATGATGAAAGCTCTCCTTTAGCTCCAATTGATAGAAATATCTGTACACAGGCACCATCATTCGATTCCCTTTTGTAGATAGACCTGGGAATTGTCTCATCACAGCCGCTGCGTACACCAGGTAAGAAGTCATGTAGAACTTCAATGTAGAAGGAGCATTGATCAACTGCTCGTGTATCTCATCACTGATTTGTTTGCCCCAGTCAATATGCACCTTCTGCCTTCTTATGATCCTGATGTATTCATACATCCAATCGTGAAAAGTGGATGATTCCGCAAGCCTTTCACCCTGCTTAGAAACGTGATCATATCCTTGACGTCATCTTTGAAGTCACTTCTCAGGAGTCCTTTCGGCCATCTAGAAACAGATGATCTAGGCTTCTTTAACCATTGAGTGTTTATCAACTGTTTAGCCTTATTGGGATCAGCATCAAAGATCTCCTGTGCTTTTGATATAGAGATGTCAATATATTTCTCCATATGAGGGACCTTGAAGACAATGTCAAAGAAATCGGGGTCGAGTCTCAGAATCTCGTGCCCGGAAGAGTCGATCACACTTCTGCTTTCTCTGATGTAATGAGACGCAACTTGAAGAACAAACTCAGTATTGTGCGCAGCTGTAGGGAACATCGCCACCAAATGGAGGTTGCTGTGTACGATCGCTCTCATTGAATCAGGAAGAGGCTTCGTCTCGGTTAGCTTTGAGAAGTCAACCAAATCTTGATGACCAACCTCTGTGTCTTTTATCTCTTCGACTTTGGAAAGCACCATAGTCGGCGGATAGACACCTCGATATTTGTACTTCATCTTGCCTTTTGCTTTTGAAGAAGGAGGCTTAGTAGCAGTCATCAAAAGGAACTGGAACTCTGATCACTCTTGATTTGACGATCTTTGAAAATAGACTGCAATCCGTTTAGCCAGAACAAACACCAATTGTTAGGAAACATGGGAAAGCATGAAATGAGCACGAGGATGGGAAAGCATGGAGTGGATGATGAGGCACGCAAAACGATGCACAAAGGCGGAAAAACGAGGCTCAAGAGTGCACTAGTCGAAAATGAAGCTTATCTGGGAAGAATTGGAGAAAACTCGGAAAAAGTATAAGGGCGCTAAAATTCAGCGCCCTTACATCTCTGGAAAATTGCTTTTGATGCAAGGGCGCTAAATTTTAGCGCCCTTACATCTTGCAGTGTAAGGAAAATTTTTACCTTTTCAAAATGTCATAGCGCTAAAATTCAGCGCTTTTGCTTTTTCTTGACAATTTTGAAATGCAGATGTAGGAATGAATGGCGCTCGTGCTTGGCAAATGCAATTTGTTTGAATCATGAAAGCTTTTGAAGACTTGTCTCAATATTAATGCATACGCATTCAAGGGTTTCATCAAGAAATCTTTCTTTTTTGAGATTTCAAAGTTCGCTCCACAACATATGAAGAGAGCGACATGAATAACGTGCTTAACAAGCACAAAAACGTTGGAAAGATACAAATCTATGAGTAGAATGAAATTAAAATGAAACACAAGAATTTGCGTTGTGAAAGAATAGGGAGAATTAAGAAAAGCGGATGAAGAGAAAAAGCGAATGGAGAACACAACGCGTAGGGAGAAAAGAAAAGAATGCGTAGGGTTCTAAAAACGCGAATAAAGAACATTAGATCATATACAAAAAGAAAGAAGAAGACTATGCAAAAAGACTTACCCGAACCAAAGCGCGAAGAATGCTGAAGAAGAATGCAAAACCTCAAAAATGTGATTTGCAGTTGAGAGGCAAACTCGCACAGCAAGAGGAAGAAAAGAACATGAAATGTAAACAATGAAAATGGCGAATCATACTTTTAAGTGAAAAGGAAAATTAAAAACCTTACTCAAGTCGAGCAATAAATCTAGGCACGAAAAGTGGCACGATTGACGAAAAACGCAAAAACATGAAGAAACGTGCCAAAGAGATGAAAAAGAGTTAAGTGGCGAAGAAAAGTGTAATGGCGCTAAAATTCAGCGCCATTGCACTTTTTGGAAATTTCACTGCATGCAGGGGCGCTAAATTTAAGCGCCCTTGCATTTTCCAGACTTAGCCAATTTTGGCTTCAGGGCAGGAGCGCACTTTTTCAGTGCCACTGCATTTTCCGTAATTCACTAAGTACGAACAGTGAAACTTCGCGAAAGATCTCGTTTCGAAGGTCTTCGTGAGGCGAACATGGGGGAATGCTCGAATTGACTATTCGAGGCTTGGGAACGCATTTCGAGGTGGCTTGAAAATCACTTCGTTATGCGTGCTTGAACTTCACAAATCCTAGGAAACGGACAAGTTTCGTAAGGGGGTTATCCGTGGAACGAGCGCTGCTAGATTCCGTGATAACAGTACTTTGCCAGATTCACCATATTTTTACTGTACTGATTATAATTGCAAATTTTTTATTGGTCAAATCTCTTGTTTGACCAAGAAAACTAAAGATTCATTGGCTGAATTATCCCACTATTTACAACTGTACTTATATTTCGATCACTAGGATTATTATTAGCCATGACAAGGATGTTGTTGTCCATTCATTGACTAGCTGACATGACAACTTATTGGATATGGTGATCATGGCACATTGTTGAATGATAATTCCAGTTGGGCATTTGCCAGTCCTTTTAGATTGCAACTTGTAACTGATCGTGTGGGGAAATACTATCAAGTGTATTAAAGTATTTTTGTAATATTTAATGGTCATCTTAGAATTTAGTTAGTCAATAGTTTGCTTCAGTTAGTTTTTAGTAACTTTCAGTTAATTACTTTTGTTAACGATTGTTTCTTTTTAGAAACATCATCCTGTATTGTATTATTTAAGGAGTATTCCTCTCCTTTGTAAATAACGTATATCGAATATCAATTATCTAGGGAAACCCGAGGACGCGTCCCCTACCTAAAATGACCCATCCCTGTCCCTAGGATGTCCCGAGAACAAGGGGACGACTAGGGGACGGTGCCTTGGCATTCCCTTTTTTTTTGCAAAATCTCAAGAAATGTGTCAGAAATGGGGGGATGGGTGACAAGGAAAAGGGAGGACGGCTAGGGGATGCTTGCACGTCCCCCAATTGTCTCGGGGACGACCAGGCATCCCCTACGTTTTGACTTGTTTTAAAAATATAAAAAAACACATTTAAACTTAAAATAAAACCCTCAATTCGTGGCTTATGTGGGCCCCCACCTTCTGTGCTGCCCTTATGAGTAAAAAGACTCCTCATTTTAGTCATTTATACATTTGTTTGTGAAGGCAAGAAAAGAGCAGTTGTAGGGCTTGTGAAGGCAGCCATTGCAAGAGGAAGAATAGCAGGTTAAAGAAGGAGAAGAGGTTGAATCTAGATCATCTAGGGCTGCAAATCTTCTTTTTTCAATTTTTTTGCAAAGTTTCAAGCATAAAATGTCAAATTTTTTTATTTTTATTTTTATTTTTTGCATTTTCCAGTTTAAACTTGCATTCAAAATTTTAAAAAAAGATGAGCAACAGTGAGAGTGGGAGTGGGAGTTGTTGTGACCTTTTCACACATCACCCCATTCAAAATGGGGACCCCCCTAATTTTTTTGCTTCATTCCTTGTCTTTTGGCTTTGGTTTTGTCTCTGTCTCTGTCTCTGTCTCTTTCTGCTGTATGCCTTTCTGGGGTGTGCCCATCTTTGAGCTTGAACGTAAAATTTTGGCTAAGTCTGAGATTTAGGGCTTGTATTTTCTGGTCAATTTGAAGTCAAATGGAGTAAGTAAATTGGAATCTGAGCTCGACATTGCAGTCGGTAAGCTCCCAGTAGGTCCCCAACAAAATTTCAGTGAATTCCGACCACTTACTATTTTTAGTAAGTGCCCAATTTGGGACATTTGCTCAGCACTTTTGAAGTTTTATCCGCAACACTGCATTCAGAGCACGTCAAGCTGCTTGTCTGCAAATTTTGAGTTGAAACTGACAACTTCCTATTTTTAGCAAGTTCACCTTTAGGAGCTGATTTTAGGGTTTACATGTGAAGTTTTTCAGTGCATGTCTGGAGATTCTTTCTGGGTTTTTTGAGACCTGCACGATGGTATAACATGCAAAATGAGATGATAACTTTCAGCAGTCTTCACTTCAGGGGCTATTTTTAGGGTTTGCATGTTAGAGTTTTCAGCGCATGTTAGGTTATTCTTTATGGGTTTTTCGAAAGCTTCGTAGTGATGTAACATGCAAGCATAGTTGATCACTTTTCCGGGACTTGCTATTTTTAGCCAGTGCTCGCATGTTGATAATTTTTTTGGGTTTTTTTGGGTTTTTTGAGATCTCTCGGGCAGCGTGACATGCAAACTCATCCGACAGCGGATTGGTCGCTTTTTCGGACACTTACTATTTTTAGCAGGTTCACTTCGGCAGCTACCCAGCACTTTAGAATCACGAACACAACGACATGCAACAGAAACGGGGTCAAACGGAGCTCATTTGAAGCACATGCAAGACGAATTAGGGTTTTCAGCGTCGAGACCCAAAATGAGGGGTCAAACGCTAGAATTTCCGAAAACCGGTGTATCCCATTGCGATCAGCATCTTTCAAGGAGTCCATTGGTAAAATTTGAAGGCAATCAGAGCACTTACTATTTATAGTAAGTCAGCAAGAGGTGCCAGTATGAACAAGTCAAACAAGTGATGAGGACCCCATGGAGCGAATTCCAGATCAAACGGAGTTGCAGAGGTTCGAAAATCAAGCACTTACTATTTTTAGCAGGTCCATGCAGAAGAATTAGGGTTTCCTAAAAAGTAGGGTGAAACACGAGGGTTGCACGGAAGCAACGTCCAGTCACAATCAACATCCTTTAGGCAATCTGCATGCGAAATTTGAGCTCATTCTAAACAGTTACTATTTTTAGTAAGTTGCTAAAAATAGCAGAGGTATGCAAGTATCAGGCACCAACAACTTAGTCATGTCACGAGAATCAGCACAAAATGAAAATCAAGCCTTTCGGAGCCCGAAATCAACTTGAAATGCAAAAGTTGTGAAACTTTCTAAAAAAAGCAGGTTAGGGCAAGCTAAGGGCATCCTCAACAATCAGAAGAATCACCTCTTGAAAATTGCCTCAAGTCTAGAAATGAACTAAAATTCTACTAAGGCATGAAAAATGAAGGCTTGACCTGTCAAATGACATTGAGAAGCTGAAGATGGCTGAAAATTCTTCCAAGTCCTTGAAACTGGAAGTAGACAGGGTAAAATGCGCCCTTGGAAGGAGATAGCATGAGAAATTTAGTCAAGTCCTTGAAATTTGAAGCTTGAGCCTCTATATGCGCCTAAGATGAAGATGCCATGGAGAAAATATACTAAGTGTTGTAAATTTGAAGCTTGACACTCCATATGCGCCTAAGGAGAGGAGAGGGTGATCAAAAGTTTCTAAGGCATTTAAACTTGAAGCTTCCTACCTTAAATGCGCCCAAGAAGTTGAGAAGGCAAGAAAATCCTCTAAGGCATGAAAATTTGAAGGAGGCACCCCTATATGCGCCTAAGAGAAGAGAGGGGAGTGGAAATTTGATTAAGTGTTGAAAATTGGAAGCAAGGACCCTAGAATGCGCCCAGCCTTGAGGTGATGCTTGGAAATTTAGTTAGGTCCTTGAAACTTGAAGCCTAGACCCCTGTATGCGCCTTGATCTTGAGGAGGGGTAGGAAAATGTCTAAGGCATTTAAACTTGAAGCTTGCCCCATTAAATGCGCCTTGACTTGGAGGGAAAAGTTTAAAAAAAATTCTAAGTATTGGAAACTAAAAGCTTGAAGGGTCATATGCACCTAAGAGTTGAAGAAGTTTGAAATTTTTCTAAGTGTGGAAACTTCAAGTAGGCCATGGTAAATGCGCCCAAGCTTGAGTGGAACTTGAAAATTCTTCTAAGGCAATAAAACTAGAGGCTTGAAGAGGTAAATGCACCTAGCACGACATGGAGGAGTTAGAAAAGTTTCTAAATACTTGAGATTGAAAGCTCAACACTTCAAATGTGGCCCCCTTTGAAGAATGAAGTAAAGCAAGGTTTCTAAGTGATAAAAAATGAAAGTACAACCTCCTAAATGCGCCCAAGCCTAGGAAGTAGTTGAAAAGGTTTCTAAGTGGTGGAAAATGTCAGCAGGACTCCCCATATGCGCCCAAGAATAGTGTGATGAAGAAAAACGCCTAAGTGATGGTAAATTGGAAGCTCCCCTAGTCAAATGCGCCTAAACCCGGAGAGGATGAGTTAAAAAAAATTGTCTAAGTCTGAAAAACTTTAAGTAGTTACCTCTATATGCACCTTGACTTGTGGAGTTGGAAAATGTTCTAAGGGTTGCAAACTGAAAGTAACACCCAACAAATGTGTCTTAGCTAAAGGGGAAGATGAGGAAAAATTCTAAGTTTTGAAGATTGAAAGAAGGGACCTCCATATGCACCTAAGGAGAGGAGAGGATGATTAAGATTTGACTAAGGCATCAAGATTTGAAGTAACCCATGTTATATGCGCCTTGGAAGGTTGGAAAACCATAAAAAATTTCTAAGTTATGAAAATTGGAAGCTCAGGGTCCTAAATGTGCCCAACCTTGAGGAGAAGAATGTTGAAAATGTTCCAAGGCAAACAAAATGAAAGTTCACTACTCTATATGCGCCCAAGTTGGCTAGGAGATGGGAAATACATTTGAGTGTATGCAAATGGTAGGAGAAAGTCCAAAATACGCCTAAGCCTAAGAGAGGTGATGAAATTTTCTGAGGCATGGATGAATTGGCAGGGGATACATTAAAATGCGCCAGCTTCATGAGATTGAAGGAAATTGTCAAGGCCAAGCAAGAAAATACGCCCAAAGATGAGGAATGAAGAATAAATTTGATAGAATAAATATTTTTCTAAGGTTAAAATTCAAAAATTAAATGTCCCCCTTCATTTGTAGACCCATGGATTCGACGCTTTCTGAAGGGAATTTTCTTCTGGGTATTGGACATCTTCGAAGAAGAATTGATTTTAAGGTCTTCCACAGCTTGCCAAGGATTTCGGGATGAAGATTTTGATGGGTACTTGAATAATGAGATTTCCTAAGTAAAAAAAATTGAAAATTTTTCTAAGGCAAGAAAGGAAAAGGATGTTGAAATAAAATGCCTTGGCTGATGAATTTGAAGTTGATTGCCTAGGTGAATTTGCTCAAATTCTTCGTGAAGATAGTCTTCTTGAGCCAGAGATGAATAAAATCAAAGTTGTCAACGCCTCAGCTGGTGAAATAAATTTCTTGAAGAGGATACAGTTGAAGTTTACACTTTCAAAAGATGATTTTAAAGTGCATCTCTTAAATACGCCCTTGAGGATGATGAAATTTGTCTAAGGCATTGAAATATGATGCACAGGAGTTGTATGCCCCAGCCTACAGATGTTGAAAAATCGTGAAGAAAGCAAAGTTGGCTAGAGAAAAACGATGAACCCTATCAAATCCGGAGATCACTCAGACCTTGGAGTTAAAATATGAAAATCAAGTAAGTAGGGTGAGTTTATATTATGAAGTGTTTTGATGCTCTTCTCCTTGCTTGTTTTGCAGGGTGAACAACGAGGCCAAAGCATGATGACTTAGGGAGATGTTGGAAGAAATGGCTAAGTGTTGGAATTTCTCCTCAAAGACCCAATATGCACCCAACACAGTCAGGCGAATGGCAAGCGTGAATGATTGAATCCAAGACAAGAGAATCTTCCAAATTCAGAATGAAGGAAAAGATGAAGGCTCGGGCATTGAAGAGTGGCAGGAAGGAGGAAAATCACCATCAAACAGGTTAAAAAGTTACAGCCTTGAAGTTTCAGATCGAGAACGTGCCTGCCATACCCTTTCAAGAAGTTCAAGCAGTGGCAATCAGACTCATCCAATTTGCAGTCAGAAGAACAAGAACAATGTGAACACATTTCCAGACAGGGCATTCTAGAAGATGGTGGACATTAATTGCTCATTTATTACCCCACTCTTCTCGATGGCGGTTTTTAGGGTTAGGGCTGAGGTGGCACAATTTGGGCCATCCATCTGATTGTAATCTGAGTCGTCCGCTGGACTTGGCCAGCTATAAAAGGGGCATCCCCCCTCATTTGTATCATTAGAAGTTAGAATAGCAAAGAAAGAATAGAGAGAGATTGATAGAATAGAAGGTAGCATAGTTTGATAGTTTAGCTTAGACTAAAAAGGAAAGTCTTCCCTTTGAATACTTTGTAAGAAGTTGTTGTGAACACTTTCATAATAAAAGAGTTTTCATTGATGGTGATCTCTTATTTGTTATGAGTAGCTAGCGAGGCTTCTTCGTCCTTCCAATTCACATAGAATTTAGAAGTAGCTTAAAGTAAAGTAGATTTCATTTCATGCAAGTACTTAGTAATTGTGGAATGTGGTGCTCGATTTGAACAAAACTTCACTTATCCATACCACTAGCGGGCTCGCTGACGGTGGGTTCGCCTTGTGTGGTCAACTGGAACATCGTGAAACTTAACTTCGATTATGATTTATATGTTGGCATGCATCGTTGTGATGGTGTCTTCATGCTAGATCGTGATTTGAATACCTTTGATTACTCCTCTGAAGATTGCACCGGTTTTGTGGAAGCTATCCGAAGCGAGGCAAAGCAAGGCTCGGTTGAAGTCTGCGAGAATTGATCACCATGTCCCACCTTAGAGTAGAATTATAGCATCTCTTATCCCTGCACCCATTTAAATTCAGTTCGTTTCTGGTTAGTATTAGGAAAACTTGCACTTACCTGTCGAACATTCGAACCACGTGAAACCTTTAATCTGTTGTCTGTTGTCAGCTGCCAAACAATTGCATAAGTCCCCTTGAAATACCAGCAAAATCACATCGAACCAATTGAGACTATCCATCGCCTAGAAGGAACCTTGGAGTTGAACGCACGAACTCTCTCGCAATCTTAGCGTGCTGAATACTTTGATCAAGAGAGAATAAGGTAGCCGTTGACAACTTTATTCTGTGTTGGTGCGGTCATGAAAATCACATCAACAAGAGTGAAAGTAAAAATGAAGTGCAAAATAGAAGAGAATTGGTGAGGGTGGTTAGTGGAGAGCAACCAAACCCATTTAAATGCCCTTCAACAATCATGGAACCGTATGCAAAGGGCCCATAAAAAATTTAAAAAAACTTTCCTTCAATATGTTACACCTGTGGGCCAAAGGCAAAAAAATTCAGGGGGGAGTAGGGTATGGAATTGCCATGTTTGCCATGAAGATTTTAGGGGCAGCTACACAAGGGTAAGGTGTCATCTTTTGGGTGAGGTGGGCCATTGAGTTAGAATGTGTCCTACTTTAAAAGACGATGAAGTAATAGAGTGCCAAAGATCGAAAATGGAGGTGGATGGGGTTCAAGGTGGGTCATCTTCTTTTCCAAGTGTGTAATCAACTATAGGTAGTAGTGAATTTGCCACAAGAGGAAAGAGGAAGGTGAGTGGTAGTGGGAAGGGAGCCTCTGTTGAGTCTATGTTTAATAACCAAGCACAAGAAGCCACACAATCTTCCATTGCCAAATTCTTTTTTGCCCATTCCATCCCATTTCATGTGGCATGTTCCTCTGATTTCAAACAAATGGTTAAAGTTATAGCCAATATTGGTCCTTCATTCATAACCCCTGGAGATCATAAGCTACGCACCACCCTCCTACACAAAGAGTACTCCAAAGTTAATGTGCTAATGGAGGATATAAGGTGAATGTGGATGAGGAAAGGTTGCTCTATAGTGATGGATGGGTGGATTGATGTTAGACACCGGCCACTCATCAATATCATAGTCACATGCCCTGTTGGTTCTTATTTTCTTAGAGCCATAGATTGTTCAGGGAAACGTAAGGATGCAAACTTCCAGTATTCTATTTTGAGAGATGCCATAGAGGAGGTTGGGGTTGCTAATGTGGTACAGGTGATCACCGATTCAATATGTGTGTGCAAATCGGCTGGTTTGATGGTGGAGGGTGCTTATAGGCACATCTTTTGGACCCCATGTTGTGTTCATGTATTGAAAGACATGGGGAAGTTGGATTGGGTGAAGCAAGTGGTGGCAGAAGCTAGAGAGATTCAAATGTTCATTTGCAGTCACGACACCTCACTTTCTCTTCAGGTCATTTTCAAAGGAGTTTCTCAAACTTGTTGAGACAAGGTATGCCACTTCATTTTGTTTCACTTTCAAATTTTGAAACTTCAAACATTTCAATTTGCATTCTAAATTTGATTTTGTTTTAATGAATATAGATATGCCACATACTTCATCTTGTTGGAGAGGATGCTTGAGATGCATGAGCCTCTACAATTGATGATGGTGAATTCGGAGTGGACTAGATGGCCTAATTCAAGTTCTACTCAAGGAAAATCCATCAAACAAAAGATCCTTGATGACAATTGGTGGTCCAATGTGAGGTAAGACATTGCTGGTTTTATTATTAAATTGCTGATTTTATTAAAAATTAAATATTAGATTGCTGATTTTCATATTAAATTTCTGATTTTAATATTTTAATTTTATTGTCCAATGTTCCAACTTTTGAAGTTTCTAACATGTCAATTAATTCTTTTGAACTTTTTGTTTGCATTTTGCACATATATTTGCTCCTTCATCTCGCCTATTGTAGACGTCATCCGGTTTGTTGATACAAACTCTCATAATCTTGGAGAGATATATGAGACATTTAACAATATGCTTAGGAAGATCAAGCAAAAATTTTTGGCAAAGGATCCCATTTTGGGTTTATATGAGCAACACATTAGGCCCATTGAGACACGACACAATGAACACCCCGCTTCATATGGCTACCTTTGCTCTAAATCCCAAATGGTATGCACGAAGGGATGGTAGGGTGCCTCCATGTCATGACCCAAAGGTTTTAGATAGATTCACACGGGCTATTGATAAGATGTATTTAGCGTAGTAGGCTCCAATACTTTGCACACAATTCCTTGACTTTGCAAATCTTCATGGCCCAAATTTCAGTAAACCACTGATGAGGTTGGATAGAGCTATACTATCTCAAATAGACCCTATTGGATGGTGGACATGGCATGGGAAGGGTACACCGTAGTTGAAGACACTTGCTACTCGCCTTCTTGCACAGGTTGCCATTTCCTCTGTTGCGGAGAGGAATTGGTTCACATATAGCTTTATCCACTCCCTCAAGAGGAATAGACTTTACTTCTAGACTAGTGGAGAAGCTAGTGGCCGCACATAGTGCTCTTCGGGTTCAAGATCATCAGACTCCATAGTATCGATAGACTCCAGCTCTACAGTGGGATATTGATCCCGAAGACATGGTCCAGGTTGATGAGGAGGAGACACCATAGGGATTGGTTGGGATTCTGTTGGTTGAGGCTGAGGTGGACCATTGCAGTGGCAGTGACTTAGAGGATGACTCTAATTTTGATGCGGTTATGGGAGATGCAGATTAGGGGCAGCAATGCACTTTGTTTTTTGTATTTTGATTTTCATATCATGATTCATAATATAAAAGTTTAAACTTTTAAACTATATGGCAGCAATGTAGCCTTTGGGCATTTTGATATAAGTTTATAAATTATAACTTAGAGGCTGTATCATGATTCATGTATGTTAATTTTGAATTTTGAATGCGTATTGAGTATTGACAAATAATGTTGAACACAAATGTTATATGTTAAGGTTCTATAATGTATATTATGCATGCTTTATCCATGTTTTCATATGAATATTTAAAATTTCCATATATATTTTAAATTTTCCCTATATTTTATATAGCCGCCCCCCGTTGTCCCCAAATTTGGCCTCAAAATCTGAAAACTTGGGGTAACATTGCAATTATCATTTCATGGTATCAGAGCATGTTGTACCCAAAATTAAAATTTTTGCTTCATTAAGGTATTTTGTAAAAATGGTTAAAATCTTGTAAAAATGGTTGTCAAAAGTTAAAAAAGGTCAAATTTTCTAAAAATGGAAATTCTCTATTTTTTATAAATTTCTAAAAAAAAATGGACCATAGGTTTTTTCTGGGTTTGTTGTCAAAAGGATGTTGGCATTTTTTTAAAAATAGAAATTTGCATGTCAGCCCCTATCTTTTAGGAAACCACGCATGTAGGGGAAATCCTCAGATTTTTCAAAATCTAACGATCTAGGTCTCTCTGAACGAAATTGTCCACAAAACCTAGATCTTAGTTTTTCGGCCCTACTTTTTAGGAAAATGTCTAAAAATAGAATCTTTGCAGAAAAGGGCTCAAATTGATTTTGATTGGTTGAAAATACATCACGATCAAGCTAGTCCAGTCAAAATCGTCAAAACGTCAATTTTTCTTTGGTGGGTCTATTTCACTTTGTCAAAAGATAAATCAGGGCCTCTGAGGTCATCAATGGAGAATGGCCAGTTGTAAGGTGTTAGATTTAAAGTCTCAAACGCTGCACAGATCAATCTACAATGAAAGATGCTTGAAAAATGGTGAACGAAGGAGGGGAATTCGAAAAGTTGAAAATTGCAAAAAATATTTTAAGTCTGGAAAAGAAAGGCACCTTATTTCAAGGGAGGCACCTGGCAGTCAATGCCTTAGCCAATTTTTCAGTTTTCACAGATCATGCACGCACAACAGTGAACATGGTCAACACATTAGCAATGACGGTCAATGTGGTCAACAAAGGTGGTGAACGGCTGGGGAGGAAAGTTGAAAATTTTCAAAAAATGGTTAAGTCTGGAGAAGTCGGGCACCTTTTTTCAAGGAGAGCGCCCAAAGATTCATGCCTTAGATTTTTTTTTTTGTGTTTTTCAGAAAACATTCAATTTGACCTGTCAACCCCATTCAGATCTAGTCAAATGTAGTAAAGATCAGTTTTTAAGGTTGAGTAAAAGTAGGAGATCATAAAATATTTTCAGGCTCTTCAACGAATCCATCATCTAGTTCATAGGACCTATCAAATGTCGAGAATTGCGAATTCAACGGAGGCATTTCACGAAAAACAATGAAAGTTAAAGAAAAAATTGAAAATTCTCAAAAAATTTCTATCTCTGGAGAGCTTGGGCACCTTTTTTCAGGGAGGGCGCCCAAGTCCTCAACACTTAGAAATTTTTCCACATTTTTCAGAAAACATCTAAAACTCCTTCGTCAGCCCAGTTCTGGCTTTCATAGAATCAGTCAGATGCATCAATGAAGGCTGGCAGAAGGTACGATTCAACTCAATAATGATCAGGCTTGCCAGCATGACTAACTTTCAGTCTCTGCCATTCACCAACTGGCGAAAAACGACGTTCGAAAAGGGGTAGTCGCCTTTATGCGAAATGAATGATGCCAAAAGTTAAATCTCAAAAAATAAACTAACACTGGAGAGGTTGGGCGCCTTTATTCAAGGAGGGCGCCCAACATCCCAACACTGAGAAACTTTTTGACCTCGTTTGTGTTTTCTCCAATTTAGCCTTCATCAGCAACTTCCGAGGTATGCAATCACAGTCAAACACTGTTAGATGCCGGAACGAAGCTGGGGATCACTTCAACAGTGGTCAAAGATGAGATAGCCATGGTCAAACAGAGTTTATCAGTTGGCAATAACAGTTTGCCGAATCATCAAAGTCAGAGGCAAGCTTTGTTAGATGCAAAACAAGTGAAATTTTGAAAAATGGAGAAAAATGGCCAACACTTTTGAGGTTTTACATGTTTGTTGATGTCATCAAATGTGTAGTTGAAAAATGGAGAAAAATGGTTTAACACTTTTGAGGTTTTATGTGTTTGATGATGTCATCGGATGCGTATGTTTTTGCATGCATGCTTTTTGTAGCTATAAAAGAGGAATTCGCTGTTTGATGCAAAAGAAGTCAAATTTTTGCATGCATAGTTTCTATCTTTGTGGATAGACTCCAAAATAATAGGGTTTTAACTTTTGCATGCAAAATGTTTTTTCATCTCCAAACTCTACCCAAGAAAGCTTTGAGCATTCATTCTTCATAATTTGCAAGTTAGCTTTCAGAGGAAGAAACATTAAATTTTCTTCTCATCGAGATTTGGAGGCTCAAACGAGGTGCTTTTTCAGTGTTCTTCGTGGATTTGAGATTGGGAAGCACAGAAGCATGCATTTGCATGGTTTGATTTTCTAAGGCATCACATTTTAGAAACAGGTGGTCAAAATTTTCAAGTTTCATCAATCTGGGTCTACTTGTTCTTCGCTCCTCTTAAAGATTGGAAAAAATTTTAAAAATTCATGTCGGCCCCTATTTTCTAGGAAATCACGCATGTTTGGGAAATCCTTGGATTTTTCAAAATCTGACGATCTGGGTCTCTTCAGCACGAAATTGTCTACAAAACCTGTACCTCAGTTTCGGCCCTTTTTTTTAGGAAATTTTGCATGATCTTGCATGATCTTGAAAAAATCAATTTTTTCAGAATCTGATGAGCTGGGTCTATTCAGAATAAGATTGCCTACAAAACCCAGACCTCAGCGTTTTTCCAAAAATCTACCTTCTTTTGAAGAAAAATCAGCGATCTATTTTTAGCTCTTGTGCAGACTTTTCCGAACATAGGCGTGTTCATAGTCAAACTTCACGGTTTTCATCATACAATACTCTTCCATTAAAAAATCAAGAGAAGCATTAGAAGCATAAACCTGCAGAAGAAACAAAGGTCGTCATTCCAGTTACAGAGCCGCCAAAGTTATCAATGAGTGAACCACCAGTTGAAGCATGCAAAGATTTCCAGGAATAGAACCCAAGTAAAGGCAGCAGTTAACTTGATGCCTTTTCCAAGTTAAACTGGTTGCTCTCATTCATACTTATCTATTTCTTGGAAATATCAAATGTATAGTTGGAGTTTTTCTCGTTAATAAATTAGTTAACTGATATTAGTAGTCCACTTAACTATTAGTTATCTTTTGTTAAGTCTTAGAAATAAAGCTTGCATGTTGGCAAGTCTAGTTGTTAAAAACAAGGAGATTTTAGGATTCCCTACTCCTTGTTTGTGAATAAATAAGGGCAGCCTTGCCCATTTATTTTTAACCGTTGAGGTGATAACAAATTTGCTGAGCCTATTTTGTCTGCAGCTTTGTTATTCAGTGTCTATTCAACTTTTGTCTATGTAAAGCTGGTTTGATCGCATATTGTAAGCCTACTTTGCTACAATTTGCTGTCCCAGAAGTGAATTTGCTGTTAGAATATGAGAAAGAAAATCTTATGCCTACTTTGCTCTGATCTACTAACTCAATACTTTCAGTATTTTGTCTTGTATATTTTGCTTGCATAATCTTTATTTCAGCTTACATCTTATAAGTACAATGAGTCTTCGGGTGTGATCTGGAAGAAGTTTATTTTAAGATTTTATGTCAAATCAATCATTCCTTGTTTACTTCTAATTCTTAGGCTCTGAATTTACTTGAGTTATTAGAAGCATTATTAGAATAGGCTTAGTTGTAGTTTGAAGTTACAAAACCAGAGAAAACCTCAACTGCAACGCAAAGTGTTTTATAACCTTGTGCTCTTAGCGGAGAAATAAGAAGATTGGCAATAGTTTAGTATTTCTTTTTAAGTATAATCAGCAAAGAGGGAGCTTCCCCTCCTAATTTGAAGAGCAGTCTAATTGTGCACAGCAGTCCTTTTCCAATCTGCATTCCAGAGGTGCGAATTGAAACGCCAACAGAGCATAGGCTAATTTTTGGCAAATTTTTTGAGCAATAAAAATTCATGGTTGATTACCTGAAGATTTTTTTGAAATTTTCGGAAGTTTTTTTTTCATTTTTAAAATAAAAATCGAGGGTTTTTCTCTAAAAAATTTGCAGGAATTTTTTGTAGAGTTTTTGCAAGCCGATTTTATCAAAAATCGAAAAAAAATTACTAGAAGAAGATTTCGTGGATTTTTTTTTTTTAAGATTCACGAGGGTTTCCTATTTCACCTACAAATCGCGTATGTCTATTCTAGAAAATTCGCAGAAGTTATTTGAAAAAAAAACACATTTTTTTGTTGCTCAAATTCTCGGCTATTTTTTAAAAAAAAATGTCAAGTGAGTTCATGGAATGTTTTTCTTTGAAAAATGTGGATTCTTTTGTCAAAATTGGAGGGTTTTCAAGTCGCGACCTCATTGTTATCAAAAAACACAAGGGTTTTTCACCAAAATCACATCGTTTCTATAAATCGCGTGACCGCCTAAGTATTTAATCAAAATTGCACCATTTCTAGAGGTCTTTGGATGCATTCCCTATCTGCATTTTCATGGGTTGTATTCTAAATCACACAACGAATTGAGGATTTTTTGCAACCTCTCTTTGAAATTTGTGCCTTGTGCCAACAACCTTCATTGATTTCTTGCAAATTTCGGGAGAAAATCCTAGTCGCGACCTGAGAAAGATTGTAGACATTCTGACGGGTTTTTCAGATTTTTTTGAAAATAAAAAATTCAAACTTTCTTGACAATTTTTTCTGAAAAAAAATTGAGCCATTGCTAGTTTTTTACCGGATTTTTTTGAGAAAAATAAAAATTCGTGAAGAGCTTTTGAAAGTTTTCTTCTAAATTTTTTTTACTTATCATCAGAGTTTTTTAAGGGTTTTTTTGAAAAAATCTTGCTTTCTTGAGCCTTTTTAAAAATCATAGGAGTTGTGCCAACTGATTGTCTTGGGATTTGTGCCAACTGAACACAACTTTTTACCTCGTTTTTCGTGCTTTTGGAAAATCGGACGGATGGCATGAATTCAGTCTAAACAAGAGTTTACCTCTTATGCATTGATAGCCAAATGACCAGCAGATCATGTCAAATCATTTGCATGGTACATTGATTATGGAGCCTCTCAACATTTTACAAACATGAGAGATTGGTTCACAGAGTATATGGCTTGCTCCAATTTTGTCATCTTTGGTGGTGGCAAAGAATATATAATTGTCGGCAAGGGCAACGTTCAAATCACATATGGTGGGAGAAATTTAATATTTCTCAATGTATACTATGTGTCGGGCATGGAGCTCAATCTGCTCTCGGTGAGTCGTATTATGCAACATAGTCTGAAGTTGGACATCATTTTCAGCTCACACAAGTGCCAAATTGTTGATAAGGAATCCAAGAAAACTGTGGCAATTGGGCTCGAGGATCATGGTTTGTATCAACGAGTTGATACTGGAGATCCTCTAGAGCATGCGTTGGTTGCGAGGAGTTCATCTATTAGCACTCTTTGGCATCAGCGGTATAGGCATCTCAACATTGCCTATCTCTCTCAGTTGGCTCGAGAGAACTTGGTAGAAGGCTTACTTGAGATTCAACAACAGACACATGGTGTTTGTGGAGCTTTCCAAGCAGGAAAGCAACATTGTACTCCATTTTTAGATTGAAAGTCTTGGAGAGCATCCAAGGTTCTATAGCTGTTTCATGCAAATGTTTGTGGACCAATGAATACTGCATCATTCACCGGTGCCAAGTATTTCCTCTTGTTTGTTGATGATTATAGTAGAAAAATGTGGGTGTATTTTCTCAAGGCAAAGTCACAAGTGTTTAATGAATTTCAGAAGTTTAAGGCATTAGTTGAAAAAGAGTCAAGATGTCAAATCATAACTCTTAGGTTAGATAATGGGGGTGAGTTGTGTTCCAACCAATTCACCAACTTCTATGCTAAACACAATATTAAGCATCAGCTTACCACACCCTATACCCCTCAAAAGAATGGTGTTGTCGAGCGGAAGAATCATACCATCACAAAAGTGGTACGCTATATGTTGGAGAACAAAAATGTTCCCAAGAAGTCTTGGGCTAAGGCAGTGTATACTACAATATACCTTCTTAATTGGTCTCCCACACAAGCCGTCAAGAAGATGACCCCAAAGGAAGCATGGTTTGGGAAGAAACCAAGAATCACTCATCTTAGAGTGTTTGGTTCAAGTGTGTATGTTTGGATTCCAAATGCCAAGAGGACCAAGCTGGATTCCAAGAGCCAGAAGTTGATGCTAATAGGATACAGTGACAATCATAAGGCGTACCAGCTATCTGATGCGGTCATTGATCATTTGACATTAGCCAAGGATGTTGCGTTTGATGAGGGAAGTGGGCCCTTTTTAGTCTCTTCTCCTATCAAGAGCCCTAACAATCAACCTCTGAAGACCAAGAATTTGGGAGCTAAGCTTTTAGTAGCTACACCTGAAGGGAGGGATTCTGATGGTTCTGACATTGTGGAGTCTCTTAGGCAAGATCCTATACCAGCAAGGAGGGATTTTGATGATTCTGACATTGTGGAATCTCCTAGGCAAGATTTTGTACCAGCAAATTTTCCTCAGGATAACCTGGATCAACATCCAAATGGTATTATTCCAAGCAACCCAAGTCATGTTGATGCTCATCCTAGTTTTGCAAGAAGATGCATCTCCTCCTCACCCTAAGTGGTGGGCGAAGCTCATTGGTGATGTTCATGATGATGAGCTCATTTAGGGAAGATCATCTAAAGCCAAGAGCAAAAAGAACACAATAAACTTTGCTCTTATGGCTAACACTCAAAGTGTTTATGAGCCCCAGGATTATTTGGAAGCAAAGGGTAAACCTGAATGGGAAAAGGCTATGGATTCTGAGCATCATAGTCTTTTGAAGAACAACATGTGGGTTTTGTCAAATCTTCCACCAGGGAAGAAACCCATTGGTTACAAATGGGTTTATAAGGTGAAATACAAGGCCGATGGAACACTGGATAAACACAAGGCTCGGTTGATGACTAAGGGGTTCTCGCAAAGAGAAGGTATTGATTATGAGGAATCCTTTTCTCCCACAACAAAGATGAGCACCATCCGACTTGTCCTAGCCATGGCAACATAGTTTGGCTGGAAGGACCACCAAATGGACGTGAAGAGTGCCTTCCTCAATGGAGATTTGGAGGAAGAGGTATACATGACACAGCCCCCTGGTTTTAAGGTTGTAGGAAAAGAGCACAAGGTATGCAAATTACTGAAGGCTCTTTACGACCTAAAAAAAGCACCCAAGGCATGGTACCTGAAGTTTGACAAGTACTTGGTTGCACAAGGGTTTCACAGGAGTCCCTCAGATGCAAATTTGTATGTCAAGAACATTGGCAGTGATGTCATCCTTCTTGTCATCTATGTGGATGGTATCATCATTACTGGCAATAGGTTACATTTGATTGAATAGATCAAGTCGAATTTGTGTCAGGCATTTGAGATGACGAACTTGGGTCTCCTACACTATTGTCTTGGTGTAGAAGTTTGGCAGACAGGTGGCAGTATCTTCATTTCTCAATCGAAGTATGCCAAGAGTTTGATGGAGAAATTTAGGATGGAAGATTGCAAAATCTCATCCACTCCTATGGAAAAGGGGCTGAAACTTCCAACCAAATCAGACTCGCCAATGGTAAATGAGTCTACATTCAGGCAACTAGTGGGCAGTCTCATCTATCTTATTGCCACTAGATCTGATCTCGGTTTCGCTATGAGCTACATTTCTCATTTCATGATTGCCCCTAAGGCAGAACATTGGGTTGCAGTGAAGCGAGTATTGAGATATGTGAAAGGAACACTTGACTTTAGCATTTTGTACAACAGATGCAAAGATCCTAGGCTGGTTGGCTTTACAAATTCAAATTGGGCAGGTTGATTGAGTTGATGACAGGAAGTCCACTTCTAGGTATGTTTTCAGTCTTGGTACAGGTGCAGTCACATGGACAAGCAAGAAGCAGTAGGAAATAGCTCTTTCTTTGACTAAAGCAAAGTATCAGGGAACAATTAAGGTAGCATGTGAGGTAGTATGGCTTCGAAGGATGCTTGCTAACATGCAGATGTCTCAAGCAAGGCCTTCACCCTTGTTTTGTGATAATCAAGGGGTTTTCAAACTTGCTAAGAATCCAACCTTCCACGAGAAAACCAAGCATGTTGAACTTCATTGTCATTTCATCTGCCAGCTTGTTGAAGATGGATCTGTGATGTTGCAGTATGTTCCTATTGAGGATCAAACTATGGACATTCTCACCAAGTCTCTCAATTCAGATAAATTTGTAAAATTTTGGGATAAGCTTTGTGTAGTTAGTAGGATGACTGTTAAGGGGAAGGTATTAAAGTATTTTTGAATATTTAATTGTCATCTTAGCTTTTAGTTAGTCAGTAGTTTGCTTCAGTTAGTTTTTAGTAACTTTAAATTAATTACTTCTGTTAACGATTGTTTCCTTTTAGAAACATCGTCTTGTATTGTATTATTTAAGGAGTATTCCTCTCCTTTGTAAATAACGAATATTGAATATCAATAATCATTTCAAAGTGTAGAAGACATATGATCAAGTGGGGAAAGGCTTGTAAAGGTTAAATTATTTAATGTTGGGCACACGAGTGTAGAAGAGATATCTAGAACGAAGCAATAACGAACTCTTAGTGCTGGGCTAGGAAATAATCGAAACAATTCTCTCTCTTAGAGACCACTATGAAAGGAGCATATAGCCATTTAGTTTGTCCACTGATGATACCTACTATCAAGGCCATCACCATTAATAAGGATCATTTTCTCCATACTCTTGCATAGCAACGTTCTCTGTTTTTAAGGCTTTTAACTTCCTCAATTGTCCTGGCTCTTTTTGTTTCCTCAACTGACATTGGCCTAATGTGTCTTGTCTGCTCAATTCATTTCACAAATCTATTATACACTGTTTTCTTATCAAATTTATTACACTGTTACCTCCAAAAATCTCGCCTCTTATTTTTCCTACTCTTATGAGGGCAGTTGCTCCTCCTATTCCTTAAGCATCATCTTTATTTTACTTCATTTAACCTACCTATTCTCGATTCCTCAGAGATTTGCTTGTTTTGTCTTCTACTTCTAGGAGGTCAAGGGATGAGAACACCATAGACCTTGCGTCAGAGCACGAATCTAGGAGGTCAGGGGATGAGAACACCATAGACCTTGCATCAGAGGACGAAAACCCTTCAACTATCAAGGTGGAATCACACAAGGCCACATCTAAGCTTTCATGGTGGCTGATAACAACAACAAATCCTCATGACACTTACAATTGTCGTGTGAGTTTTTGTATTGCAACCATCATAAAAGGAAATAACTAGACATTGTGATACCAAATAGTTTCATTCTTTTGAGATATAATTTGTAATCGAAGCTCCCCTATACTTGGGGTTTGTGATTATTGTCATTGTTGACTTTAAAAGGCCTTATCTATGATAGTAATGTTTTGTAAGAGTATCTCAAACCTGCTTAGTAAAAATAAATATTTACAATTTATCTTCTATTGCAAGCCTAGTTCATGATCTGTGCTTTCCATGTAAACACATGAATCCAAAGAATAAATTCATTTCTACAACTGCATTATGTTCAATGGTGTACAAAGTTGCCTTATGTCTTTCTATCCCATGTTCCTTACATAATCTATCAAAATTTACTAAACAAAACTCACCGCCATTATCAATCCTCAAAATCCTAATCTTACTACTAGTCTTATTCTCTACAAAAGCCTTAAATTCTTTAAAACGACCAAAGACTTCAAATTTACTTCTAAGGAAATATACCCATGTCCTATTGTAATCATCAATGAAAAAAAATATATGGAAATTAAAGGAACATTAATAGGACCAAGTAAATCAAAATAGATTAAATTAATGCCCCAAAAGATTTATGAGAACTAGTGTAAAATTAAACATGGTTTTGTTCTCCATACACAATGTTCACAAAAATCAAATTCAAAATTACAATCATTAAACCCATCCTTTGGTGCCATAACATCATTTCCTCTACTAGCAACTTAGTCTCGAAAACATGAGCACCCTTAGGCACCCAAAAAGCATGACCATCAAAAATAGACAAAACGTGCCTCTTTGTTTCTGGTTCCAACGGTGAAGATGAAGATTTTGTAAATCTCTTCACTACAAGAATTGAAGAACTATTGCATTGAACTGTGCATGCATCTAGCTGAAACAAAGTGCCAATTTGAACACCCTTAGCAAAAGCCATAGTTCCTCTAATCATCTTGCACCCTCCACTCAAGAAAACAACTTGAACACCTACATCATTCAATTTACTTACAAAAAATAGATTCCATGTCAAACCAAGGGTATGTATTACACCATTGATCCACTTCCTTCATTCATCAAGGGATTATTCAATCAAGACTCTACCATGGCCAACAATCTTCAGATGAGAACCATCTCAAAGGTACACCTTCCCACTATCATATTCTTCATATTTTATAAACCAACCTCAATATGAGCTCATGTGGAAAGAGGCACTAGTGTGTATCAACCACGCACCTTTTGATACATGAGTAGCCAAGGCAACAACAAAAGCATCACCTTCATCCTAGGAGGATCTCTTAGACTCGTCATTAAAATCTACCTTTTCCTTCTTCTCCTCCTTGCAATCTCTTCTTAGCTGTCCAACTTTCTTGCAATTCCAACATTTCACCTTCATGCTATTTAGAGACAAGATTATTGTATCAGCAATTAAACAAATACTCTAAGTAAAAACACAATTTTTATCCTAGAAAACACCCAATGTGGAGGAAAAACCAATCTCTTTGATAGTGGGAATGTGCCTTAACTACCCTGTAATGTCCCTTCCTTGCCTCTGAGCAATGGAGTTGTCCATTAACCTATTCCAAAGTTCCTGTAGGCTAAGAGGAGTTTGGTAAGGGAACTTAGAGCCAATTTCTTTTTGTGGTGGTTTTCAGTGTTTCAGGCAGGACTTTCTATTTTTAGTAGGGGGCCATTTCCATCACTTACTATTTATAGTAAGTCACAATGTTTATCAATTTTTATGCCAGTTTGGTGATTTGGAGTATTTACTATTTTTAGTAGTGCTATAAATAGTAAGTCTATTTTCAATAATTGGTCCTAGCCAAGGCTACTTCTACAATGTCTATTTCCAATTTGGGCGTTCGTATGGCTAAGGTTCGATTTAATTATTATTTGTATTTCTCACTTAAGTTATTTTAATAAAATTTCTTTAACTTAAGTGAAGGGGTCAGGGGGTCATGTAGAAAGCCCCTGGGAGCCTAATGAAATGACTTAACGTTGTTTTAGAAGGCACCAAAAGCGAAATAGTTTCCTTGTGAGCAAGGACGCCCAAAAGAGGTATTTTGAATTATTTTAATTAAAAAGCTTATGTGAAAGGGGCGTTGGCTTTTGGAGGGAAAGCAAATTTGAATTTGGTTGCCCTAATCCCTTCTTGGCTCAATAAAGCTTCATTTTGGGCTTCATTTGGTTATCTCTCAGTTGACAACATAACAGGATGTTGCTGGCTTATTTCCAGAATATTGTTATTGCATGTTGAAGATGAAAACCCTCATCATAGGAGCTAGTTTCGGTGATGAGAGATCCACCCTAACTAGATTTGGAGTGGTTCTAACACAGGAATCACCTAGGTCTTCACAGTTTGATGATTTACAGTATTTTGAGTGTGAAGAGATGAAGATTTTTGAGTACTTCTGAAGTGGGTTTTTGGGTTTTTGGTGTGTTGAACCATTGGCTTCATTTTGGTTGTGATTTGGTGATGATTCGGGGGAGTTTCAAAGGTCTGAATCTATCTATTTGAAATCTGGAAACTACTTTTGCCAGGGACTGAAAGCAGAAAACAGTTCATAACTTTGTGCACGTTGGAGTTTGCATTCTGGGTGTTTCATCATTGGATTCCTCACTCCAAGGCACCCCATTTCAAGTATTTTTTTGTATTTATTGGTTGAAGACTGATTTTTCTAGGGCAAATCGCCCTATCTAGGGTGGCGCCCTGTTTTGGGGTGATTATCTGTTTTCTGGGCCTGATGTTGTATAGGCCACTTTTCTGGCTTGTTGGAGTTCGTGCAGCTGGTTATTGGCGCTGGTATTCAAGGGTTTTGTTGGCTATCTCATTTGTGTTGAATGATGCAAGTTTTTGAAGTGGATATACTGCTGTTAGAAGCCCTTATCAGGTCTGGACTGATCATTATCAGGTCTGATATATGTTTGTTATTAATCTGATTTTTAGTTGCAATCATATGTACTACTTATGAGTTGATTTTCCAATATAGAAGCAAGTTCATTTTCAGTTTTCTATCTTTATGTTATCTATATCATGCATGCATTGAAACCATAAACGATACATGAAACAAACACAAAACCATCAGCAAAACACTTCATATCTCCAAACAGTGAACTTCAAAACGAAAATCAGGGATGATCATTACGTACCCTTACTTTATTAATGGCAAAGAGATATGCAGTAAGTAGCAATCTTGCCTTATAGTACTTCTACATTAAACAAGAACATATAATATTTCTCAATTATCCAAAGATTGGTGATTTGAATGCTACCATACAAGCCTTATTTGTCATTTTCCAAAACAACAATTTTCTCCATCCCTAGGTGAAGATCGATAGTCATTGGATGTTGAATCAATGCCTATACAGTTCAAAATATGAGTTTGACATTGGTACAACCATGGGCATTAGTGCACTTGTGATGTCCCCTACACACCAACACACTTGCAACGTTGTTTGTGCCTAGTATAGTCTACAATATTGTTAAACACTTCTCCTTGTATCTAAAACATGTTCTCTATTCCTATTTTCATATGAAATAATTTTGGATCACACCTCCCTTCTCAAGAAGGATTTTGGTCCCACAAAATCTTAATGAGACATCAAATGAGGATTAAGTTCTTCTACTCTCCTTAGAGTACCACTTGTCTTGGCCTACTTTATGATCTTTGAGTCCAATATTCCAACTCTTATATACTCTATTTCTTTTCTTCCTTGTTTTCTTTTGTAGCACCATATCCTCATGGAGTATCTTTCTTCCTTCCACAACCAAGTCTTTGAAAGAGTAATAATTGTTGTTCATCTTTATTTAGCATAGAAGGTTCATAAGGCTATAAATAATCACAATTTACATCTAAATCTATATTCATAAAAGGAGGAACGTCAAGTTTGAATGTATTCTCACTGATGGCCTTCAAAATGTGACGGGTTCATACCTTAATGACTTAATTTTCTTGGCTTGTTTTTGAAGTCTTGCCTTCTCCAAAGAAAGCTAAACTCTGTCTCCCACTTTTATTTTATGCTCCTTTCTATTTTGATCATGTATTTCTTTATACATTTGTTTTACTCTTTACAAATGTCCTTTTACTTTATGTTAGAAATCCCTAATCCTCCCAACAAACTCAAATGCTCTACTCACCTCCTTATCATGCCCTACTTGCTCAGCTTACTTATCAAAGGGTACATCATGGACTAGAAGGCAAATATCCCAAACATGCTTCAAACAATGATTTATTAGAAGAAGAATGCAATGCTTTATATATGAATGTTGAATGTATGGAAGAGATTCATCCCATGTGAAAGGTTGTGCTTTTATGTATCTTGGTGTCCATCATACTCTAGGATGTAGACTAAAACTTACCAACAAACTATGTATCCTTGTTAGAGATGATGGACTTAGGTAGCCCAAAATGTATCTATATGTTGTTTAAAAATATTTCAGCTACTTCTTTTCTTATGATAGTCTTTTTATGAGACTTTAGAATATACATTTTGTTAAATCTATCTACTACTATGCCAAACAAGTAACATGTCCCTGTCTATTCATCGGTAATCCCCCTACAAAATCTATATGAACAATTCCCATAATATTGTAGAAATAAGAAAAGCATCTACATTCCTAATTTTCTTGTTTTAGGTTTTCTAGTGCAACATAATTTACAACTTTTAACAAACCCTACTACTTCCTATTTGGGCCAAAATGCATACCTTTGCAAATGATCCATTATTTTTCCATGTCAAAGTAACATGCTATTTTGGAGGTATATGCCTCCCTCGTCAATAGAAGCCTTTGTGCTCTTGGCACACACAATTTGCCTACCTTATATAGCAACCCATCTTGAAGATAGAAGTCTTCTTTACTTTTTACAATTTCATGTGATATAAGATCTTTATATTTTTCACCAAAATCTTTTATCATATTCATATTCTTCAATATAAGCCTCCTTTGTTAAGGGTTCCAAGCGAGTTGCCATAGTCATTGTTGAAATAGGTAGTCTAGATAACATATATGTAGCAACATTGCTAGTCCCTTTTTTATATTTGATTACCAACTAAAATTGTTCAAGAAAACCCATCCATTCCCAAAATCTTTCTTCTTGTAATTTACTTTGTGCTTGCAAATATTGTAGAGGTTGATGATTAGCATGCACAACAGTTTCTTTACCAAATAAATAGTGTCTCCATTTTTAATAGCTTGACCTAGTGTATATAATTATTTATCACGAGTTGCATAACACCTAATTGTTGAAGTAAAAACCTCTATTTGATAACATATAGATTTACGACCTTGAAGTAAGATGATACCCATTGCATATTCACTAGCATTTGTTTCTATCTCAAATGGCTTTTGTACGTCAAGAAGAGAAAAAATAAGAGCATGACTTATTTTGTAATTTAATATTTCAAACACCATTTTGTTTATCAACCCAATTAAAGTTTCTCCCTTGAGAGGCAATTCAATGTGAAGGTGCAACTATGTAGGAAAAAGAAGGAATAAACTTTCTCATGAATTGTGTAGCCCCTACAAAACTTCTAGTTTCTATAGTACTCTTTGGTGTAGACCAATTTATAATTTCTTCAACTTTAGATGGTCTATTCTTAATAATCCTCCTCTTACAACATGCCCAAACTATACCAATGGTTCCTTGCCAAAATCGCATAGTAGTTGTTGTTCTTTTAACCTTTGCAAAACTTGCTTATTGTAGATTAATCCAAATATTAAAATGCCATCTAGATTGACTATCACAAAGTTATCAGTGATTTCGCTTAAAACGTTATTCATTAATCTCAAAAAAGTGGCAAGCACATTACTCAATCCAAAAAGAATTATTTACCATTCATAAATCCCTTAGTTTTGAAAGAAATCTTCCAAGCATCCTCTTCTATCATTTATACTTAATGGTAACCTAACTTAAGGTCCAACTTAGTAAAATACTCAACATGTCTAAGTTGATCTTAAAAACCATCTATTCTCAAGAAAGGATATCTATTATTAATAGTAATTTTATTAAGAGCTCGATAATCTATGCATGATCTACAAGAACCATCTTTTTTCTATACCATCATTATGGGTGACCCACAAGGTGAGGTGCAAGGGTAAATCACCCCTTGCTCCAATAGTCCTTGTAGCTTCCTCTTGACCCTATTGCTCTAAAGTAAGTACTACTAATACAAGCCTATGTTTGGTAGAGGAGACACTAATAGGAGTTGAATCTTGTGCTCCATCTCCCTTCTTGGTGGCAACCCTTTTGGTTCTACAAACACTTCATGAGAAGTGACAAGACTTCATCCAAGTCTTTCAATTTTGAGTTAGTCATGATGGAAATGTCAACCCCATATTCATTCTTATCTTTAAGCAAAACTATTTAGTTAAATTAATTTAATTTCTTGATTTTCACTTACTATAGCTACTTTAGCTTTGTTGTGGTGTCCTTTAATTATATATTTGAATCCATCCTTGACCCATCTATACTTGTTAACCCTCCTCATGAATATAACATCACTGACAAAGATATGGGATACCAAGAACAATATCAAAAATATCAAGGGGAATAGCATCAACCTTATCTCATCTATGCATTATGCATTTATCCCAAATTTTAATTTACATCTTTTATCCACTTGTATCTCTATGCCTTTTTTAACCCATCCCAATAGAATAGGTATGGATGTGGATGTTCCTTTGTCTTTAGCCCAAATGTTTTAACCAAATTTTATAAATTATGATTATACTTGGATCCTAGATCTATCAAAGCATTAGTTTTGTTATTATTAACTTGTAGCTTCAAAACAAAAAGTTTGTTCATCTTTGCAAGTTCATTTTCCTTAGAGGTGCCACATCCATGTTTGTCATCTACACATAAACTTCCCTATATTTCCATTTTACTTTCATGAATAGTTAGCTTAGACTTCTTTGTATCATTTTCTTTACCCTTCTTATTCTTAGGATGTAGTTTAGGATAAAGCTTGGAACATTTTGAATTTAAATGTCCATTCAAATTGCAATGATTAAAATGATTCTTTATGTCCTTTTAATATCATTTACTTTATTATCTTCCTTTTGCACTATGATACTAGCATCCATTGTTTTCTATTTTTTCTTATATTTATCTTTGAAGATCGAAATCTCACCTCCATATCTTTTTCTCTCCTCCTCTACATAGAATGATTGGACACATGCCTTGTCCAAGTCCTTCAGTTTAGTGGTGACCACCTTTCTTTGTTTATAAGTGTCGAATCCACCATGATATGATGTGATCATGTCCTCTTTAAGATCCATGTCATTCACCATAGCTTGTTGCTAGAATTATGTGCTGTAATCCTACACACTCTGACCACTTTGTTGCTTGTAATACATCCATTTTATTTTTTGATCAACCTTATATCTTATGGGATAAACATTCCTTGTTATAAATTATATGAATCCCTCCCATTTATCGACCACTTTGTTGCTTGTAATACATCCATTTTATTTTTTTATCAACCTTATATCTTATGGGATAAACATTCCTTCTTATAAATTATATGAATTATTCCCATTTATCAACTATTATCCTTTTCCTCTTGTTACAATTTACAACATATGCTTCTCTCCATACACAAAAGCATGATCAATCATCTCAAGGCATGCAAAAGTAATTATTTAAGCTCCATTGGTTTTATACAAACTAAAATAAACTTCTACTTGTTTAATTCATCTATCCAATATTTCCATATTAATTTGTCCATTAAAAGGCTCAATTTCAACTTTAATCTCAACCTTAAATGGAATCACCTTATTTTCTTTTATATTGAACTCATTTAGAAATTATTTTTCTTTCATATAATCCACAATAATACCAAATTTCTTTGACATAACTAACCAATTGACTGATACAAGTTTTCTCTTCTTCCATTTTGTCTTGTTGCTTACTCATGTGCTCCTAGTTGTTGCCTTAACCATTCCCAATTTTCCATGATATCTCTCATGTGGCCTTCTAGTGTTGTCAACCATGCATTCAAGTTCTCCATGGCTGCACTTTGGGCTATTTTTGTAGTCGCGCAAATCCTCCCACAAATCAATAAAAGATTAAATTGCTTTAATGCCAAAATTGATCCATAAACTCCTAATTTATAGATACACAACAAACCAAAATTTATTCCTTTGTACTTCTTGCAAATGAAAATACAAGCTATATAGAGACAATATTATTATGTCAATAATTAAACAAATACTCAAAAAAAACTTACAAAAAAAATTATCCTAGAAAATCGTTAATGTGAAGGAGAAACCAATCCCTTTAGTAGTGGCAATGTGCCTTGACTACCCTCCTTTTATTAATGGTGAAGAGATATATAGTAAGTGGGCAATCTTGCTTTCTACTTCTATTACTTCTCCTACAATGAACACAATTAGACAATAATTTTCAATTCCCTAAACACTAATGATTTGAATGCTCCTATACAAGCTTTATTTATAGTTTTTTGAATACACAATTGGGCTTTTCCTAGCCTTGGTTCAATATCAACAACCATTGGATGTTGAACTAATGTCTATATGGTTTAAATTTGAGTTTGATGTTGGTACAACTATGGACAATAGCACACCTATGTTGTCATCTACTTAGTTGCAAGCTATCGTCTATGCCTAATACAATTTGTTGTACTATCAAACAATTGTCCTTGTATATGAAACTTGTTCTCTAATATGTTCTCCTATTTTCATATGTTTTCTATATCATTTTGGATCACATTTTATTCAACCCTTATTTATATTTATAAAATTGATATTTTTTAATATGGTAAAATATGTATACCCATTCCTTTCTCATTTAGTTTTGTGCCCATTATGAGAGAATGTCTTAATACATGTAGGCCGCAACATAAGAGTGTGTCTCACTTGTGGGCCACACATTGATTTAACACCTTATGCAAAATAGTATGTCAAACCTTGAAAGACAAGGCAAAATAGATTGCATTAATTATAGATGACATTCTTTAACATATATGTGTGTCCCTTAAATATTCTATGTGGTAACTTTTTCCCTCCAAGTCACATGGAAGGATTTTACACAAATTGTTGATTTAAATCTTTTTTTCTATGATCAAACAAAGGCATCATGACATGAACTATAGCATGAATGTAGCCCTCAAATTAAGTTTTTTGAAAAACATATTTATTTTATATTTTCTAATAAAAATAGGGTTATTACGAATAACAAAGACCTTTGATCAATACATGTTAAAGTAGCAAACAATAAAACAATAAAAAATAAGACCACCCTTTGTATTGATGCCCTTCTTTCAAAATAATAATATTAATTTTAATTTGGGTATATACAAAGAGAGATGTGTTATAAGGAAATGCATCTAAATTAATAGTTGTTCTCATTTTAAAAATTATAATAAATAAAATATAGAATAAAAACTATAAAAAAGTGTAATCTATATAAATAAATAAAAATGTAGCTCAAGTTATGCATCACAATGAAAAATTACTCATTAAAAATATTATGAAATGTAAGAAAAATATATACTTAAAACATGAGATAAAAAAATAGAAATACAATGTGGAAGGAAAATATCACAAATTATTGGTTTGCATTATCTTCAAAATCTTTATATTTTGCTTGTTATAATTGAGAGAAAATAAAATTTTCAAAAAATGATTTGCATTGTCTGCTTAAACCAAAAAATGAGACACACCTAAATATGCTTTCACCAAACCACATATTGACAAATGGCATAATCCTATGCAACAAAGTTGGGCTTATCCCCCTAGTCTCTTACTCATCCCTATACACACACATCCCCATAGATTTATCCAATCTCTATCCCTACATACAAATATCTCGATATATTCAATACTTATGTATACATCTATTCCAATTTATTTGTTATCCATCTATATCTAATTATTTGCCTATCCAAGGTCATTTCCACAATCACAAGGTTAACCATGTAATTACAAACTTATCCTTTCCTTTTCAAAATTCAAATTCAAATTTGATTGACTCCAACATATTCTACTCGCTATTGTGATCTGACTAAATACACATTTGCACAATTTGATACTATGATTTTATATAGCATTATTTGCACTCATTGTACATACTCATATTCTAGCATTCTCTTTCATCTTAAAAGTGTTTAAAAAGTAATTAATAGTAAACACTTCAACTCGGTGCATAAAAAAAGTAACAAATTTGTATACATCATCCTTGGGCACTTGCATATTGTTTCTAATCTTTGACACATGTTTTTAGGATTGAACTAAGAGAAAATGTCCCCTTGCTAAATGACAATCATCCTTCCAAGGTATTTCTAAATACCACATATCCTCAAATATCAAAAAATGGCAAAGCAAATAGAGATCACTGAAATGAGTAACAAAGTAGAAGTACATATTGAACAAGGTCAAATTCACATATAGAGGATGAGTCCACAACCATAAAACAAATTGAACCCATGGACTCACTCCAAAGAAGAACAAAGATTTAGTGCATGATCCAAGGTGTTTCACTTATAAAGAGGAAGGTTTTATTAAGTTTGAAATAATCAAGTCCAAAATCTTAATCAAATGACATACATTCTTTCATCATAAAGCTAAATGATTTCCCTATTCACTATATTTACTTTTGTAACTTACATCAACCCAAAACTATCATTACTAAATTTGAATTAATATATCCTTATTTACATACACCATATTGATTTATCTGAATTGACATTAGAAAAAGAATATTTTCCTTCACACTAAGCATTCATTCAACTAATATTATACATACAATATTTAGATACTAAGATATGGTTTCACATTATATAGGTAACTTTACCATAGAATTAATCATTATTTGGTACGCAACTAATCTTTATTACGTTGAGAGGTGTAAATACAGTGGTAGCAAGGGGTGGAGTGTAATGGTGTGAATGTGCTAACAAAAATAACTAAAGAACTGACATACAAAAATAATAAAAAATAAAAAATAAATAAAATGTATGACGTACATAGAAAAGTTTAATAACTCTACAAAATATTTGTCTACATGATTATTTTCATTTATCTTATAGTAAATAAAAAAAAATTAATGAAATAACTTAAATAATTATACCCTTTAATAAATAAAATAATATATATAAATAAATAAATATATGCAATAAATAATTTATTTCAAATTTAAATAAAGATAAAACAATATCTTAGATTTAAGTAGAAATAAAATAATATCTAAAATTTTAATTATTTTAAATATATTTTAGTATATAACATAAGTTTTATGTATTTCATAAATAAAATAGTAAATTACATAAATCAAAACAAAAGAAAAGAAAATATAGAATAGTAAAAATAGCAATCAATGAAATTATAAAAGTGGTAATGTAATTTCAAGTGATTTTATTATTTAATAAAAAAAATTATGTCTATAAAGTTATCAATTCAAGTTGGAACCTTTACCTTCTATTGCATCAACAATTAAGAAATTTGTTTATAGTTCAGTAAAAAAAGCATTTACCTCCAAAATTTGAGGGGAGATCTTGTGACATAAAGGTGGGGCTTTCTGCTTGTAGAGCCATCAACCTAGGTTCAAACTTCATAGGATTGCCCTCTACCAAGTTAAAAATTAAGAAATCCAATTAATAGTTGTAGTCAAAAAATGTTTACCTCCAAAATTATATTCATAGCATATTGTTTTGGTTAAATTGTGGCACTTATGTTGTAGCTACCAAGGTTCAAACCTCCGTTGAGCCATTGTGATCGTGGGTATAGTGCCCTCGTTGATCCAATGTGCTCATAGATTTGAACTTTCACATTGATGTTGTTGGTGTTCATGCCCATGTCTTCGTTCTCCAAACCTCGTTAGGTATTTGTGCTCGCGAACTTTGTGCTCCTATTGAAGTATCGAAGTCGTGGCTTTGTACTATTCACATTAATGCAATGCATCCATATAAGGATGAGGTCCCCCATTTGTGACCCCACCTAAATCAAACTAAACTAAAAATTCTCGTATTACCAATCAAAATAATTAAACTAACCTACTTACCTTTAACTAACATACTTATCTTTAAAAATATCTATATAAAATACATATAAAATAATCAATCTTGAAATTTCTAATTTGAATAGAATATAATAGCTTTAAAAATTAATATTCTATATTTAATAAATTATATAGTTCAATGGATATCATATCAATGCAACATCCATACAAATTATATTTTAGAGGAGGTGGAGGCGGCTAAGAAATTAGAAGACAATTGCATCTTCTTACATTCTCAAGGGTATTTACATGTAGAATTCTCAAAATCACTTTTTAGAGTTCTATTAACAGATTTAATCCGAGCAATTAAGCATGTTTGAATAAATACACGGTTTATTTTCAAATTTATACTTGATCTCACCATGACGTAATTTGAGGAAACGGTAAAATATTTCCTATAATAAACAGATGGGAAATGAAAAAGTTAAAAATAAGTTCGTAGAATGTGCCACGAATGTTTTAGACAAATTCCAAATTCGGTAATTGTCACGGATCGTTTCAGGAATTACCAATTAAAATTGGAAAAAAAGTGAGAGGCAGATTACCCAGCTACAAGACAAAAACTTGGTTGGCACCGTTGAGCTTGTTAATTAAATTGGCTTTCACCTTTCCCATCAAAAGATCACGACACGGGATCTCTCTCCCACTTGGTGTCAGTTATATACCCAACCAATTTAGTTAAATTTTGTAATTTGCTTAAAATCACAAGGTTCATGTGGCTGTTCGTGAATATTAGATTAAATTTTGGCTTATTGAAGTTTGTACCACTAAAAAAAGATTGAAACAAAAAATTGGTCGACTCTTTTAAACATTAATAGTTAAAATATTTTATAGTAATTTTATATTTTAGTGATAAATAATTTTTTTTATTTTAATTTTAAAAATTTATTTTAAATTATTAATAATAATTTGATGTTTAGAAATAGTCTTTAAATTAAAGTTTTTACACATTTAAGATATATAATGAAATATATTTTATTAAGACGAGTTATAATTGTAAGTAGTATTTCATTTGTTAGAACGTTGTGTAGGGAATTGACATGTTAGTATAACTAACCAGTGATTGATTAGAGAGTGTTTCTAATATTTTCTAGATCATAGTTCTTAGGGATTTATAAGTGATTTTTCTTTGTTGTTTTGAAAGTACAAGTTGAGGGATTTTAGAGATGTTAGGGATGTCCCCTTCACTTTCAAAAATGGAAAATGCTCTTGAAATGTTTCTAAATTGAGGTGATATCCTTTTCCCTACAATTTTTTTGGTATAAAGTGAAAAAATTCTCATACAAAATTTTCGGAAGGAGGCAATAATGTCCTTAACCTCTCTACTTTCAAAAATGGACAATGCTCTCAAAATGCCTATAAATTGAGGCAACACCATTATTGGTACAATTTGTTGGTATAAGGTGAAAAAGTTCTCATGCAAAATTTCTGAAAGGAGGCGATAATGCCCTTAACCTCTACTTTCAAATATGGAAAATGCTCTTGAAAAGCCTCTAAATTGAGGTGACATCCTTTTCCCTACATTTTTTTTCCAGTATAAGGTGAAAAAGTTCCCATGCAAAATTTTTGAAAGGAGGTAATAATGTCTTTAACCTCTACTTTCAAAAATGTAATTTTTTCTTGAAATGCCTCTAAATTGAGGTGACATCCTTTTCCCTACAATTTTTTTGGTATAATGTAAAACAATTCCCATGCAAAATTTTCGAGAGGAGTGTTAATGTTCTTAATCTCTTATAACATCCATTTTCTTCTTGACAAATAAAAAACTCTAGATGTATTCATAAAGTATGATAATCCAAAGTTTACAAAGATTGGTATCAACAAAAACAACTACAAAATCATGCTTTGGAAAATTTAAGATAGAGTAATTGAATTGTTAAAAAAAAATCAAAAAAAGAGGTCAACAAGTCTCCACATTTAGTATAATATCTTTTCCTTCTTGTGGTAAACTTTAAAAACAAATGATCAATAATATTAAAATATGAAAAACAAATATTTTCAAAATCTACACTCTCTGATCTATTAAAATATATTTTTAGAATTTTTAGAAAATGTAATTAATAGGGGAAAATTTGGCAAGAAGATAGGATTTTATAATTTTTTTAAGAATATTAAAAAAATAGTGATACACCATTTTCAGTGAAATAATTTCTGCCAAAACTATGTTATAGTAATTTTTGAAAACATGTCTTTGTGCATGGCTAGAAGCTGAAGAAACACTTCAAGTTGTAAAACTTTTGAACCCACCTAGGCGCCATGACATTTACCATCATATAGGTTGAAAATGTTTTGAGTGACCAAAACCCTTAATTTGTCTTAAGTGCAACACAACTTTGAACTTTTACTTGGTATTCATAACATAGTTCTACACTTTACTAAACCATACAAACCAATTTAACTATAGAGAAGAAAAGAGCATACATCACTTTGGATCAATGTCTTGGATGCACGATTTTAGCATATATTTGACTATTTTGATACACCCATTGACCTAAGACCCAACCCAACACTCAATTGTAGCACGTCACTTTATTCAAAACTTATCTAACCTAATTTTCAATAATATATAATTATCCCGGACAATAATTTAATTACAAATCAATCCCCCCAATAAGATTATTGGCATGCAACCATGTGACTCGCTTTCAAATTTGAATTACCACATTCCAAGGCTAACATTCCTAGGATTTGATCGTTACCCTTCAATGTAGATGGCAAAATTTAAACTATGTCCAAGATTGTGTATACAAAGACATCATCATAAAACAGTAATCATTAACATTATCTAATCACATAATTATAAGATAACATATGCATATGTTGCATATGTTATCTTCTCTTTTTATAGATACATTAGTCATCAATTATCATTTTTCAAGCATCAACAATAATCAATCTCTACAATCAATCAAGTGGGATTGCTTGTTTAAGCATCATTCAAAGATAATCTTTAACACAGTCACTAAGCAATTCACATCAACAAATAGCCATTCAACAACATCAATTGCCACCTTACATCAACATTCATTCTCACCTTACATCCACATCTATTACCACTCCATATCTCTTACTTTTACTAGTAGTATCAATCTCAATTAACTTACTTCAATTACATTATTGAACTCAATTCATACATCTAAAATATTAATAACATTTAATAATAATAAAAAATTAACATTTTTAAACAATTATACTCAACCAATTACACTCCCTTTGACAAAATTTGATTATTTTCATTAAAATTTAAAATTATCATTATCATCTCAAAATCTTCTAAGTAATAACCCATTTAGAGGAAATGACCCATAAATTATCATTATCAAAATCTTCTAAGTAATAACCTATTTAGGGGAAAAGACCCATGTTTTGATAGTTGCTATAGCATTTGTTGATTTAATGTCCAATATTTTTAACAATACTGGACCAATAGTTGTGACTTTAATGTTGTTAGTGTTGATGATAACTACCTATAATTGAATGAAATGTGTTCCTTAGATCTAAAAAACAACAAATCATGCGATGCCACATCAATGCACTAATAAAACATGACTTAGTGCACAACTCTTGTCTCACTTTTTTTAGACCTTTTTGGACACCTCGACAAAAAGCATGCTAATGTGACATCATATTTGATGATGTAACCCTAAAACCATATTTATAAACAGGGGACTTGCCAAATAAGCTACTCTGAAAATTTAAGAGTGATTTAAAATATTCATCTAAGATTTTGATAAACTCAAAATTAAGATTCTCAACTTCTCAATCCTACCTATTAAAAATAAAAACTTCTTCAAATTATTGGAGGGTTGCACGCAAAATAAAGTACACGTGCGTTTTTGTAACGTGTGATGAAAGTGGCTTATAACGATTTTTAATTCGAAACATGATTGCCAGAGCTTCGAAGCCGGCCCCGTAAGATCCCAAGATTTTAACTTTAACTTGAAGGAAATCCATCGTGATCCTTAACATTTATTGATGTCCCTTTTGCAGGAAATTCCCCAATTAGAAAAATCATGTGAACGGACAACTAGAAGAGTTCCAACTGGCACTAATAAACAAGTGAAAACGTCAACTCTTTATCTGAACGTACGTGGAGTTAATGATTCGAAACGTGAATAATGCGAAAAGAAAGAACAGCTCGGTAGGCAAATGGTCAGGCGTTTGCTAACAGTCATTTACCCCGTTCCACATTACCGCTACTGAAGATCCAAAGGACTACTACATTCGCTACAGGAAATTCCCAACCTAAGGCTGCTAAAAAGCAAAAATATTTTTTTATTTGCTATTCCGCCTTCAAAAAGTTTTAATAAAGAAAAAGTAGCGTTCAGGCTATCTGGTTCGGTGATTAAAATTTTAAACGTTATCATGTTACATGCAAATCTTGTAAAACAGAGTAAAGAATCCTCCCACTGTAGATGTAACTGTTACGGGTATAAAATAAAATTCCCTCTGAAAAGAAGAAATATAACCAGGCAAGATCTGCAACTTCCCTCACAAATTTTAAAAAACAAGCACAGATCGGTGTTAATTCAAACATCTAAACTAATTGGCAACCACACAGTACTTAAAATTTGAAATTGAAAGGTTATTGATCTGAGCACTTCTGGTTTAAATTTGATGACAAAATAAACACAGACAATTTAAATCAGAAGCAGTCAAGCACTCGGATCAATGATTATGGACCTTGGAAACATTATATCTCTGCTTTAAAGGTTGTCTCAAAAAAAAAAGAAAGATCGACGCCCGCGCTTCAAAATTCTGGGGTTTATTACTTTCGAGTTAATGTAAGCTCGATTTCGCCATTTAAGTTCTGTCAAAAAACTTGCACGGAAACAAAATGCAAAGGAACAAAGCTTATAAAATTGAAAGGTTATTGATCTGAGTGCTTCTGGTTTAAATTTAATGACAAAATAAACACAGACAATTTAAATCAGAAGCACTCAGATCAATGATTATGGACAGTGGAAACATTATATCTCTGGTTTAAAGGTTATCTCTAAAAAAAAGCAAGAGCGACGCCCGCGCTTCAAAATTCTGGGGTTTACTACTTTCAAGTTAATGTAAGCTCAAGTTCAGTCAAAAAAACTTGCACGGAAACAAAATGCAAAGGAACAACGCTTACAAAGTTGAAAAGAAGCGTACCTAAGACTTTCTCCTGAACATACTCTTCTTTGCTCGCAGCACTTACATCCATATCCTCTACTGGTTTATAAACTCGCCCTTTCCTCCCCATTTTGAGTGAAACCGAAGCGGAAAAGGCAAAAATCTCAGAGACTCCTTACGCCCTGCGACTCCGATGTGAAGTTCAGTCTCTGACAAACAAGAAACTACTCGCCACAGAATGATGTGCTGTATAGCGGGAACTTAAAGAGTGGTTCGTACAGACTGCCATGGCTAGTGGAGTGAATGTGATTTTATCTATTCTGTAATTGTATACCTACTCGCCTTGAAGTAGTTGTAAGATTAAATTCAAAGAAATTTGAGACAATTCAATTAACCGACAACAGGCCTAACCAAGAAACAATGTTGTGGTTGTTCAATTCTGCTGTCCCTTACCCACCACAGTAATGTTAACGGAATTTCTCGCTTGGTGCGAAAATGATTCTAGGTTTCGATACGTAGTTCATTGACCAACGTGACAAAACGGCACCGCTGACTAATTTATTCGCCCTTAAATAGGGTTGTTTTAAGTAGGTCAATGTGTTTATTCGAGCTATTCAATTGAATTTATACCCTAGCAACTTTTGCATCTGGGGTGCAATGGTTGAATGAATGAATGCTTTTAATTACGTCCACGAGACCAGCCGGCCTATGGGACCCAAGATACAGAGCTGAAACCCCATATTTTGCAACAAACAAAGCAGCCGCCGACCCCACCAACTACTCCATGTTTCCCTCTAACTCTTTGCTGATTTTATTTCTTCTAGTGTGTATTTTGACCAAGTAACTTGTTGTTTCAGCAATCTTCTCCTCTTCAAATAGGGCCTCTAACAATTTGACTTTAAACAGATCGAAGTAACTGCATCTGATGTCCTCATAAGCCTTACACTGCATGACGTAGTGCCACTCTGTTTCCACTAAACCCGACGAGCAAAAACGACAAATCCTATCTGCCCATGCCTCCTTGGGTATTTTCCATCTTCCCGTTTCACACCTCAAATGGTGAGAGCTAGTTGCACCGATGTCTTTCGGTACGAGGGTTCCTCCTTGGAATGGTTGCACGATGTACCTCAGCGTGAGGGTTACCTCCTTGGCACAAGGGTTACCTCCTTGGAATGGTTGTACCGACTTCTTTCAGCATGAGGGTTACTTTCTTAGAATAGTTGTACCAATGTTTTTCGAGAACGTGTTCTTTTTGAAATATCGATAGAAAATTATATGTAAGCAACTATGTTAAAGAATACAATTTGATTTGTGCATAGAAAATACATTAATTTATTTTATCATTTTATTTTTTGTATAGAATATTTTTGTTTGTGTTAATAATTTTGAAATATAGCATTGAAGTACATATATACAAAATTTGAAAAATGTTTGTATTACATATTTGGTTATAATAAATTTTATTTGGTTTGCTATCAACGATTTCCTTTACTTCTATCAAACAACTTTAGACTGAGGTTTTTGCTTGTTCATTCTTTGGTTCCTACACATTTAAACACAAAGTTTGTGGACTTGTATCATATAGGCATGATTTGACTTATGTTCAATGTATATATTGTAGAAAATAGAAAGGTTGTGTTAAGAAAATATAATATTGGGAACATGTAAAAATCTTTCGATGCACTAATATACAATTGCCAAGCATGCATTGTAGACCATGAAAGTGCGACTGTGTGAATATATTAGGTTATAATTTATTTTTGTAAATCATATAGTATGAAGATGGTAATGAACCCTCTTAGGGAAGCGCCAAAAGGAATTAATTGTTTAGTCGGTTGCATTTCAAATAATTGTTATGTATGGAGACGAACACTATCAATGGTCGTTGATATGCAATCCTCCACATTGTTCTTGATAAACATTGTAGCAAGTCCTTGGCTATAGTGGTGCGTCATAAGCTTCAATACAAAATATCAAAATCTTGGATGGCTTATGAATCTATTGTCATGAAACCTCATTAAGTGCATCTCAACTTCTTTGTATCGAGGTTGCAAGTGTAGTGAACTATCATTTGGAAAGAGTGTGTAGGAAAATCCATATCTAAAAGACCTTCAATATTGTATTCATTTATCAAAGAGAAATCCAGTTGTGGATAATAAGGGTGTCATGTCATCTAGATAATTTGCAAGGTTTCTTTTATGATTTCTAACATATGATGTTTATTTGGTAATCTAGCGATAAATAATGATGAGTAATTTATTTCACTATTATGTTGATCCTGACTAGTTGTAGATTCAATGTCTAGTACCATGCTATTCATTCACTTTTAATATTAACGGTATTAAGCATGTTTGAAATGTTTGTACTTGTATCAAGGAATTGTGCTAGCGAGTCAACATCTATTTTGAAATCTTTATAGTATGGGTTATATGTGATTTTACACTATAATGTATACCACATGTGAATTCTACTTACATAACAATGATAATGACTTACTTGTGTATGGAAACTTCAAACTATTAAGACATCCAAGTCTATAATTTTATTTGGAATAGATTTTGTTATTGTTTTGATATCTTGTGGGAAACTAATTATGTGACCACTATATTTGTATTTTCCTCCTTGGGCATGGGTCACCTACATTATGGAATTTGTATGTGTTATGAGCATCTCTTCCACTTAGGTTAGATATTTTAACTCATTTGGTTGTTTCTTTGGGTTGATATTGTTAGATACAAAGAATCCATGTTTCTCTTTCTCATTAAAACATCTAGTACAAATTAGACTATCATTTTTTGAGTTGGTACACATGCCAAAGTAACATTTATTACATATTGTGAATGTCTACAAGTTTGATTGTTCATCTATTTTGTAGTGAAATTTTCAATAATCTATTATAAAGTCATTGTTGGAGTTTGATTATGTTGTAGTTGAATTGTGAAGATGTTGCATTCTTTGATGTGAAGTCATTGATGCACTGTAAGCAAAATATTTTTCAAGTTGGGATCTTGTAGATTCATGTGTTATATTGTTGTGATAGTATGAATGAATAGTTATTGGTTGGTTAATCATTTCTGCATATATCACGTAGACCATTTATTTTTGCATATATTGTAGATGATGATGAATACTTATTTTCTCTTTATGGTGATCATAGTATATTTGACTTCTTTTAAGACACTGTAGATTTTGAATTTTAATTTCAAAGGATTTAGTTTGACATGTTTTACAAGTGAAGCTCCTCATTTATAAAGGAAATAATAGTTCTCATTATTAAAACTACTAACAATAATGATGTACAAAATTAGATAAAGTTAATATAAATGTCAAAAAATGTGTTTCCATTATATGCAATGAGGTTTATAGCCACCTTAACTTGAGAATTATTTAGATATGGTTATTATATATATAAATTAATAACTTGATGAAAGATAACACACACATAATTTACATGAATACAATAAAATTTTAGATATGTGGACACAAAAGAGTAAATTTGCATAGATTAAAACATTATTATAAAAATAACTATATACATTTGTACAAGCGTGTGTGTACATATGATAAGGAATGGATCCAAACTAGCTTCTATTATTGTTGCACATATCATCGAGTCTACCCAATAACAAGGTGTTTTCTCCGACAAAATCTATTAGCTCAACTTTGTTTATGGTTGATTTTAAGTGTCTTTGAACACTATTTAAATCAAATGTAAAGGAGACAGTGAAGAGAGATTGTTTGAAAAAAAATATTTATTATAATCTCAACATCAATATATGCTTCTTGTTTGAATTGTACCATATATAAGTCATTTGCAAACATACAAATATGGTCAATGGTTAGATCTTCAAAAGTAACAACCCATAATGTTCCTATATGATCTACTATATTTAATTGAAGTACATATTTGTAATTGTAATTTACAAATTTAGCTTTGCACTTTGAATAACACCATGTCTTGTCGTCATTTTATATGGCTCTTTTTTTACATTATTTTTCATCTAACTCAAGGGTACAATTTAGATAGCAAAATTAATTTGATTTATGAATTGTATTGTTGATTTTAGAATGCATTGTTGATTTTAGAATGCATTGGACAAAGTTATTTCATGTGCATAGTCTATTCTTGAATATCAACAATTATTTTTCTTGTAATTAGTACAAAGACATGCCCATAGAGTATGTAAATGATGAGATAATATCATTACCAATATTTGAGTTGTTGTGTTTCCTCTATTTAGGTTTATGGATAGGTGGATAGTGACCAAATCGCTTATCACATTTCTATTATATTAAGTGGCATGCCTATTTTCAATTGCAAGCACAACATGATGCAAGTGGTACATCTCTTATAGTTATGTACCTTTCTTTTGAGTGGTTAGACCATATAAAGTCACATTAATAATAGAGGAATACATCTATTAGTTTGATGCTCCTCCTAAAAACCTATGTCCCATCCCTCCTCCTTATTATGAAGCTAGGTTCTATGCAAATGACAATTTTGATAACATCAACAAGATAATTTTTGGTAATGTGCATAATGTCATTGAGAGGCATGAAAGAGAACTAATGTTTTTGAATTGTAAGGTCATCTTCAGATAGGAAAGGCTTGGAATCATTCAATAAATAAATTTTAATGCTAGTTATTTTGTTTGTTGTATAACATATTAGCACTCTTAATAGTCCCATCGAATATTGTATATATAGTTCCAACTTGAATATTAACGTAGTGAAGATCTACAACTTCATTGATGCAAGTGACATGTACCTCAATGTGCTCATTATAAGATTCGTGCATAAGGACTCAAGCTCCTGAGATCACTTGTAAAATCGAAAAATAGATTTCCACAAGAGGGTAGCAAGAGAAGAGATTGCTCGATTATGAATGCAATATGGTATAATGATAAGAGGGTAGCAAGAGAATACATTGCTTGATTATGAATGCAATATGGTATATGGTATTCAAGATCAATGATACTACATAATATTCATATGGGACCTTGATTATATAGGCAAGGTTGAGAGATAGGACAAGAAAAGATTGTGACAAGTCACTTAATAATATGTCATGATACAACTAAAGGATAAGATCACATGTGTACTAGATACTTCTAAAATGATTCCTAAATCCCTAAGTAATTTTAATATGTGAACATGTGTCAATAAGACCTATATGGTGAACCAATTAGGTAAAATGCCTTGTTCACACCAACACCCTCACTTAAGTGTAACTCAGGGAGAAGCAAGAAAATGCATGAATGCAAAGATGCAAATACGATGCAAGGATGGGTCCCAAATACTAGGCCATGTGTAGGCACCCATGTATAAAATATCTCTCACAAATGAAGTAAAGAAAAAACATGTAAGAAAAAACCCCTATCCAAAAGAGAGAATGCAAGAAAACAAACATGCATAAGTGATGGGAGGAGGACTCAACTTGACCCCTCAAGGACTATATTCATCAAAAATATACTATAGATATCCCCCCATAGAAGAGAAAGAGTGATATTATAGATCCCCCAATAATGAAGTAGATCCTATGCCAATGGTGAATGCTTGAAGATAAAACACAATGTAATGCGTAAAAACAACATTCCTCCCCTTGGGAAGAAAGAAGTTCAATGGTGTATGTAGAAGAAACTCCAACTCTAAGAAGAGAGATGATGGAAGAAATCATGTGATGTGTGTCTCTGAAAATTGATCAAGTGTTTCCATGCTAGATGATGCCTCAACAAAATCAAGTGCTACCTCAATTAATGAAGATGACAAATCAATACCATACATGGAAACTCATATAGAACAATCTCCAAAGATAATGATTATGTGATAACAATTGTGTTGTAATTGTCATCAAAGAGGAATTGGATATATTCAAGTGTGTCACGGGCCAACCCACAATACCGTGTCCAACTTTTTGGCCAAAGCAGGACATTGAAATCAACTTTTTCACCAAATTTTCACTTTATGAAACCTATAACAACTAAACCATTAATAATTTGGAGATGATATGAACTATTGATTTGTAAGGATTTGTGTGTAGATTCTAAATATATTAAAAAATATATATATATATTTATTGTGAATTTTTTTACATAACTTCTAATAACTTAATTTTTACAGTAAACAACATTTTAAAAAAGTGGTGTTTATGTCCTCACGCATAATTTTTTAATTGAAGGGGTAAAATTATAATTTTTAAAATAATAGATTTGTAACATCAATATCTAGTGCATGGATATTTTATCATAATTTTTTGTTGCATATTTTTTTCAACTAATTTTTTAAGACAAAATAATTATAATTTGTATGTAACATGCCCATTGTACTTTCCAATAATTTTTTCTATTTTTTACCTACAAGTGAATAATTTATGATACCAATGCATAGCAATAAAAAATTTCTTTCCAAACACAATAATAATATGCACATTTGAAATAACTTTATTCCAAACTTCCCCATTTCATTATAACGACACATTACAAAAACCCAACCAATTATTCCATATTACATAATTCTATTATAGCATTTCATATTTACACTTTCCATAGATGGATACATGAATACATAGCTTCTAAGAGCTTACTGAAATACAAAGATACAAACTGGTCCAGATGTCCCAACATTGGTGCATACATTCTAGATGTCCCCATTCCTTGGTGCATACATTCTAGTTGTCCTTAATACTAGTGCATACATCCTAAAATATTGGCCACCAGTTGCATAAGGAGAATCATCACTCAAGCGCTTTTCCACCAACCACAAACTTACTGTAGTCCCCCACACATCTACCAAACTAGTAAGATGACCCTACCCTTCGATGAAGAGATTGATTTGGTAACCTCATAATCCTAGCCTTCTCTAAGCATGGTGTTGTGAGCTACATATCTAGAGCTTCTATATAGTGGCTACAACCTACATGTATGACTATTCCTACCTAGTATGTAAACCCAAATCATAGTGAACTGACAGTGTAAACAGTGGTTACTTACACTACTTTGGCCAAAGTATTCATCACCCAATACTTTGAGTGAGATTCATCTGTCCACCCACCTTCCTAGCTCGGTTTGGTTTTGACCATTCATACTCTATACATAAATTCCATCTAGAAAGAAAGTGATGACATAATAACTTGACTAACTAGGTTACACCCTTTCCCATGGATTATCCTAACCCCAAGAATAACCAAGTTATCCACATGGATAAACATAATGTCACAACAGTAAATCACTCTATTTTCAAAAGTACAATCTCAATAATAAAATTCTTCATTCAAGAGTGTAATCCCAACAATAAACAACTCCCATCAAAAGTATAATCTCATTAATAAATGACCTCGTTCAAAAATATAATCTCATCAATAAATTACCTCAATCAAATGATCAATTAGACCATATAGGTTAATACCAACCTATTTTCTTCAATCGATAATCAAATAAACAACCCAACCAAATAGGTTATTCCCAACCTAGGGTTTCAATCAAAAGTGATGGAACGATTAAGTGATCATAAAAAAATCATAAAACCTCTTTCAATATACCTCAAATATTCACATGTTTGCAATGTTCACTACATTTGTATATAATCTAGAGGACGTTAGCTTGAGAAGAGTTTTTGCTTCTGCACCTATAAGTCCTCTTCTCGATATGACTTTGGGTTGTCGGAACGTGAGTCCTCTTCTTGGATTTTGTGAATAGGAATAGACTCTTAATAATAACATAATCATAAAATACATTTCTATCAACCCTATTGTTGAATATTGATATAATCATCAAGTTTATACCCTAACCCTAGGGATAATACTCTCTTCCTACTTTCAAGGAGATTTAGGTAATCAATCAAGTATATGCTATCAACATGGTTTACATAACATCACAACCTATCAATGACGACATACCTATCATACCATCATCCCCGTTATATTGCTAACCTAATTATTCGCATGGGTTTACCTAGCATTATAAGCTAACAAATTCAATTTACCTCAAGACATCGATATATTCCACATTTCACATTTCATGTTACATAAGTATAGTATAGACAAACTACGTATAGTTTAAATAGAAACATAATTATATAAATTCCCATAAAGGATGTATATAAAATAACCCAATAAAGGGGTTTCACCAAAGCAAGATTCAATCAAGAACCTACAATCTTTCTTCAAAGTAAGGAAGTTCCCAGATTCATAAAGCTACTAAACTCATTTTAAATCATTCCCTTCCAAGCAAGGCATTAAAATTCAAATAATCTTTTCAACATAAAATACATAATGGAATAGAAATTAGCATGCCTATACTTAAAAATCTCCACTTGATAAATCTGGTTTCCTAGCTCAACTTCCACAATCATCTTGCGACTCCTTCAATATTCAGCCTATCACAACCTCTAGCTTATTTCAACAAACTCTCAATACTTTCAAATGCTCAACCTACTCTCTTTCTCTCAAAAACTCTCACAAATACTTTAAAACAGAAAAGGCAGCAGAATAACTAAGTAGAAATCAGAATGGAAAGTGTAACAAATGGTAGGGAGAGCACCTCTATATATACTAAAATTTGAGCAACCAAAGGCTACAAACAAGCTAACAATCCTACCACCTTTCTACTCCCATGCAACAACTCAACTAATTAACTCACTGATTTTGAATACATGATAGTCCTCACATTTCAAATGGTTGATTTGACTTGTTTCATGTGACAACATGACTCTTTTACTGATTCAAGGGACAATAATTCCTTTCAGCATGTTTCCTACTTGGTTTGCAAGTCGATTACCCTCTTATATTGCTGCCAACTTTACATTGATTGGGTTTATGCATATCCAAAGGTTTAAGACTTCTTATTTGCTTCCATATGCTGCAAGTTAAGCGTGCATTTTCATGTTTTAGTGCCCCAAATGATAGTGCAACCAATGACTTATTCTACTCGTTCAAACCTGCATCATTCTTTTTCCAACGTATAAACTTTATGCCTACTTCCATGTGTGGGTATTTGACTTAGTCCAAGTTTGTTTCATGTGCAGATTATAGAATTAGCAATGCATTTACATATGAGGTGATAAAATAATGCACATAAGCATGATTTAAAGTGCTTTATTTATATCAACTTCAACACTATTACAATGCACTATATATATATATATATATATATATATATATATATTTCAAACACTTATCATTATATAGAATATATAAATATGTGTATATATATATAACATATCTTTAATATATATACATATATATTTATTTTCTCAAGATTATCAAATGCATTAATTGCCAATTAATAAATATATAAACATATATTGAAAAAACAATTATATATACATAATATTATTTGAATATCTTTATATGAACACATATATTCTCATTTCCATTGTTCAACATATATACATGAAGTGTGTATATACATATATATGTGTATATATATATATGTATGTATATATGTATACATATATATATATATAGATATATATATGTATACATACATAC
>VDFB02077414.1:0-12119 GCA_007258455.2 Sequoia sempervirens
TATATCTAACCACCTTAACTTGGTCAAAACTTCATAAAATTCAATTCTTTTTTTTTAAAATCCTATAGTATGTGAAGCATAGAATGTAGTATATTTTGAATTCAAAAATGTGATACCGTTTTGAAAGCTATAGATGTTTTCAATCATCTATCAATTAGGACTTTGAGTCATAATTCAAGTAGAAAATGAATAATAATTATTTATTAAATTCAAAGTAAAGCATAATTTATATTGATGGAAAGTTAAGAATCTCCTTTAAAAACCCTTTTTGTTTCATCAATTTTGGGTAAAAGAAAAGTCGTCAACCACATGGGCCATCATATCACTTACATATCGCCACTTTTTAGCCCATCATGATCCTACACATACCCTACAGTATTATCGTTGATACAAGCAGGAATGTACAAAGAGGGTTCTCTATTAGCATTCATCAACAAATCCTACAAAGTAAAGGTTATAACATGGGACCCACTCGCAAGCTACAAAGATGGGATGGGAAGATGCATGAAAGAAGCCATCTCTTACATACACTAGAAAGGACTTTCTCATAAGCCCCTAGGGGTTTAACAATTAGACAGTGACCTATTCTATATTTTGCTTCATAACATCTAGGGACTCTTTTAGCTACACCACTAGGGGTCATAGGTTGGGTTGCAAGGCTAGATGCTCTGCAACACACACACACCTATAGCGCACATAGAACATGAGAGAAGATCCCTTCAATGTTATGAAATGAAACCAAAACAGTTCACATCGGGTTCACCAAAATGTAGAGGAGGACCAACTAGTCAAGACCCCAGGTCACAGGAAGGTCTAGAACAATCAGGTGCCCTGATCTACCTCACGCTAAGAGATTATTTAAGATAGGTTTGATGTTTAAGAGGGTGAAAAGGAAAGGAAATCGATCTACCTCTTTCCTCCTGTTAACCTGAGCTCGTCCCAGGAAGTCAGGTGAGCAAATTCCTGAGTATAGATTGAAACTCAAGCAACTCTTTGCTAGAGGACTCCAGCACAGAAGATGGACGATAGTGTGGCATGCTAGTGTCCATACAAATAGAGAGTGTAAAGTACAATCGAAACTCAAAGAGAACTTACTAATATCCTAACAAGTACAGTTTGATACAATAACATAAAGTAGAATGTAACTAAATGACTAAAATAGCAAGAAGAATACTTAAGAACACTAAACTAGAATTTGAAAAGAGCAAAGGTGGCAGAAATGGACCTTCAAACCCATGAGTTGAGGTCTTTGAGGACTTCGCATAGTGAGCAACCTGCACACAAAACAATGAGGAAAAAAGTTGGGGCTATTTCAAAGCTTGCCACAGTCAAACCCCCATTTTGGTGTTCCCACCTCCACGAACAGCCAATATAGCAACGATAGAGAAATATGATAAAGGGAAGATATTGAAATGGAAGTACTATGCACTATGATAAATAATGATATGCACTACAAAAACAATACAATGGTGCTAAGTGAATGGATATCACCTCCCTAACAAGATGCTCTCAAGGCACCCAAAGGAAGATATGAGCTCTTGCAAGCTTGTAAATATTGACGTTGCCACAACGAGGAGATTGAGTCCTCAAAACACCAACTTTCTACTTCAATGGTGGTGAGAATGCTATGAAAATGTTGTGAAGAGAGTGAAGAAAGAGTTGTCCAATGTCTAAATGATCAGGAAGCTAAAGAGAGTGAATGAGATAGCAATTTGAAGATGAAATTGGAGGCAAAGGAGTCATTCGAGGTTGGTCAAGGGAGCAAAAAAATTACTCTTCATTGCCAATGGAGAGTTGTAATGCCTCTATGGATTCTAGAGGCAGGAATCCAACCAGGACGACAATGCACCACTTAGATGTCCACGTGTCACATTAGCATCCTGAATAGAATATCCTTCATCAAAACTAAAACAATTGCCAAGTGGATGGAAAGCGAGTGAAGGACGTGGAATAGCATCATCGGATTTAATTTATCTAAGGTAGGAGCACCGTAAATAGGGAATTTGCAAGGGGTGCAAATTCATGCCATTACAAGGATATATAAAGTTTATTGTAAAGAGTCATATTAGTGTGATTGACTAGTTGATGAACTCAAGTGTGTGAAAACTGTTAATAGTAGTAGATAGATCTTCCTAGCAAAAGTCTATTCAATGTTTGCCAGTCGTTCATGCTAGTTGGCTACACTTGCAAAGTATAAAGAAGAAAATAAAAAAATCACCCTAATAAATATTGTGTTGTAATCATTAAATTACATTTTAAAAAAACTGTAGAGGAAATTATATTTGGATGTTTGATTGTAGGGTGGTTGTTGGAGATAACTACACATCCAACTTCCACATGCTTGTGTATTGTCATGAATTTGGAAAATGGATAGTTTAGTTTCAGTTTTGAATTTTGTCAAAGTAAGAGACTTAGAGCTGTCCAAATTCAATGGTTAGATGTTAATAAATAAGTCAATTTGTTGCAAAATTAAAATCCAGATTTGTAAGAATTAGTTGTATTTCTTAAGACTATATATTGTAATCATCATTTCTTAAATAATATAAAATGATTTTCTCTTTGAATAATATTCTATTACATTTATAATTCTATCAAAAATATTGTATTTATTATAAAAAAAAAGTATTATTATTGTATATAAAGAAGATTTTCACTCTTATTTATAGATAGTGAAGAATAATTTAATTGTCACATAAAATTATGTAAACTGAAAACAGTATTAACCTAGTTAATTAATCTGTAAAGGTTAATAATTACATCTAGGCCACAACCCCACAGACTAAAAGGCCTTCTGAGTGTTTTCTCAGATGTTATTACAATAAACTTTACATCAGCCCAGAAATGCCAAAAATTTTAATTACTTTGTTGATTTTCCGGAAGTAAAGCTGACATTTTTGGGGTTATGGAGAGTATCTAGCCTAGAAATATGGGATCCTCCTGTTGCAGAGAAAATTAGAGTCGATGGGCAATTAGGTTTAGGGCATCGCAAATAATAAATGAATAGATGAAAACAAGTGTAATTCAAGTGGTATCCTTTAATTTACAAATTTAATCTGTTTGTGAGATCATGAATACACTATCGCTAATTTTTAAGGTGACCTGTTATCCCAAGTTTTACTGCATAATCCCAAGTCTCACAAATAATAATAGATTCACAACACTTCATTGTATGCACATTATAATGACCTTTACATACCAATTCGATCTCACCATCTGCCAAACACTAAGCTACACAATTTTTAGTATTATATAGATGGTGATAAAATCTAATGTTTGTGAAGGTAAGATGATCCATTCAGGAATCTTTAGGGATCTAATGAAATTAGAAACTAGATGGTTAGGAGGTACATACAGTTGTTGGTTCTTTTGAATTCAATGGGAGAAGCCATATGCATCTCCCTAGCATTCATGCTCAGCAAATTCCATCTAATTTCAGGGTTTACTTCAAATGTATGAGGCTCATATAATGTTTGAAGTGATGCCTCTGTCCCCTTTTTTGAAGAGAGGCAAAAAATAAATATGTATTTGACAGTGCAAACCAAATTTACTCCAAAAAAATTTAACCTCTCGCCATTTCTGGAAGTCACAAAATGGAGGGATATATACATAGTGGGAAAATCATTCCTTGAGACAGGCCCAGTTAGGAGGCCCTACAGATAGTGGAAGGACATTCATGGTCAGCTTGGTTTTCAGACAAGAAGAAATAGTTTTCATGTCTCCTTAGAAATCAAAAGATTTTTGAATGAGGTACATTAAATTGTTTCTCTTTTTTACAAAGAATGCTCCATATTGCTTGCAACAAATGCATAGCAGACAACTCAACTTTCTAGACAATGGGAGCTCAGATTAAGCAGAATTAAACCCAACTGCACTAGCAAGAAGTATGCCACCAAAAAATCATAAGTGTATGGTGTTGGGTTGACAATGGAGATGGACCCTAGTTTTTTAATATCAATTTTTGGTATTAAGTATCATTGGTTTTCTCTGGTTTCGAACTTCATCTATGAAATACCGCTTAAACCCTAACCTTGGAAACAGAATGATAATGTTTTTCACATATATGCAAACATTAACTGCAAATAACAAACTATATTGCATAAAAAACAGAGAGAAGATATAATCGAACGCAAGGATAGGACAATTGATTGTTTTGAAAACTCCAAAATCTGAAAGTCACTTGGAACCAGTTATGAACCCTGATATACCCCAAACCCATGCATTTTCCCTGATATCGCCCTTGAAATTAGACATCCTTTAAGCTCTCACTCTACTTGGGCATTCTCTAGGCAACACTGGTATGGAATCAAAAAAGATTTAGAGTATTAATTAGTCAGTCCCTTGACAGGGAATTCATACTTCTTTGCCATAGAAGGCAGATTCTAAATTGTAATTAACAAAGACCTAAATTTAAAACTTTTGCATAGGTCTGAATTCACATTATCAGCACAAGGCGAATTCTAAATTGTAACTAACAAGGACTCGAATTTTAGAACTTTTGGATAGGTGTGAATGTGCATTATCATGAGAATTTGAAGTATTAGATAGCAATAAAAGCAAACTGGGATCCTAGATTTATATATCGTTGAGAATGAAGAATCATTACTATCCATAAATAGAAAAAACCCTACAATCTTCAAAATGAAAATTCGACACAGACATGAAATCTGTCAAATCAACTTTAAAGCTCCAACCGTAACCACATCCCAGCTCTTCGAAGAGACGCATACACATCACACAATACAAACAGATTCAAGAAAAAAGCACAAAAAACCCTAAACCTACCTATCCCTACCATAGAAAATTCTTCTCGCAACAGACAAATATATTAATTTGGTCGTTTTTCAGCAACAGATAAATTTCAGCAGATACCGTAACTTGGAGAGAATGTTTCTCAAACATATATCTTAATGCCCTCATCATTGACTATGGTAACCAATGCTTTGCAAACCAACCACGTCTCCTCTGCATGCAAATTGCTACCATACCAGTTCATTAACATTGTTAAAACCATAATCGCCAACTGTCGAGAAAAATCTGTAGCATGGCAGTCAAAATGTGACGGTGGGTCGATTGAACTGATCACTACAAAAAGCTCTTTGGGATTTACGCACTCTCTTGCCTCGTGAAACTAGAATCACATTCTGATATCCTACAGTTGTCTATCGATGCCAATAACAAGCCACCAAATCCCAGAGCAGCTAATTAATGAGCACATTTGCCTCCCCAAATAATCACTGTTCTATAAAACCTAGGAAAATCTAAATTGTGATTCGCCAATGCAACGAGTTTTAATCACTGTTTACCAATTGAAGGCTTCGCAATAGTTCCGGGTAGGAACTAACAAATTGATTTGCTGGGTGTGGAGGAATCATGGTGGAAGCCAGAGATAATGTCTTAACTCACGTTGGGGTTGCTGCTGTTGTTGGGCTGGTTATAATGGCGATAGTCTACACTTTGGGACACATCTCTGGTGCTCACATAAATCCTGCAGTGAGTCTTGCTTTCTCGTCTGTGGGAAAACTTTCATTTAAGGAGGTGAGTTATTGAGTGTAATTTTAAATTTCCGTTTAAGTAACATATTCTAAGTTTAGATTTTTTCAGGTTTTAAATCACACTAGCTTTTTCAGTAAGATCTATTTATTAGCGTGATTTTTAGTAGAGCCGTCTATTATCCTGATTTCAGATGAGCCACCTCACCAAATTGAAACTTAGAAGCTCAATTTGAACTTGGACTTTGCATTCTATAGATCCCTTGATAGATTGGATTCTAAATGATCCTTCATGTTGCATTTTACTATGATGATCCTGTGCTTACATATGTGTTTTTATCTTCTTTTTGTAATCTGATATTTTCTTTGAATGCTTGTGATATTGTCAGCTGCCCATTTATATTGCATCTCAGATTGCGGGCGCCACAGCAGCTGCAGCTGCACTAAATGAAATAATTACAAACACATCCATTAATGTTGCTGTCAATGTTCCTGTGGGACATCCTTTGACATCACTGGTGGTGGAATTCATCCTTACCTTCATACTAGCCGTTGTTATATTTGCAACAGCCACAGATCGTAAAGCAGTAAGTGAGACAATCTATCAAAGCTCTACTGCTCCCATTTAGTAAACAGTTAGAGGTTTTTGTTCCACTGTAATATCTAAATACCAGCTCAATGATGCTTTATTCTGCAGCATGGTCAAATGGCAGGGGTTGCTGTGGGTGGTATAGCAGCTTGTAATGGTTTATTTGCTAGGTATGCATGGAACTGATAATGAAGTGTTTTCAAATTTCATTACGTTTTAGATGGAGTATGTTTGGACTAATAAATTGAGAATGCTTTACCTCCAGGACGCTCTCAGGATGTTCCATGAACCCAGCAAGATCTCTGGGGCCTGCACTGATAGTAGGCAATTATAACGGTCTTTGGGTGGATGTTCTTGGACCTGTGTCTGGTGCCATCTGTGGAGCTTGGTTCTATAAGTTCATTTCTATATAATAATAGATAGGGTTGCTTAATTCTTCTCCAATGGAGAATGGAAGATTGGTAACCATGACAATATGGTATGATAGCTTCTATTTACAAGCCTGCTTTATGTACGTTTCTTTAAAATTAATGTTATGTGTAAAAGGCAACCTCAAATAAATATTTGAAAATATGATAATTTTCACTAATTGATGCTTGATAGTAATTCAATGTGTTATAGAGTTAATCAAGGAGTATGACTCGCCGGAATATTATCAGTGTTAATTTGGTGTATAGGATATTTTATATAAACATTTATAGGATATTTTATTTTAAAGTGAGGTAATTTTATTTTTTTTAATTTCAATACATGTTTATATCATTTAAGTATTGGTTATGTTATTTTTTAATGATGGTTTGGTAAGTGAATTTTATTTAAAATATTAAAATTTATATAATTTAATTAAGTTTATAGAATATGTAACATCAATATGATTCTTTAAAGAAAATCATATTATTTCACTTCATAAATATATTAATTTGAAGTCTTGAAAAATATTGTCTTCATTTTAGATTCTAAGAGAAAAATTGTAGTGTGTAATTCTATACACAAAAAAAAATTAATAACAAGTGAAATTAAAAAAATTAAGAGCATGCAATAAAATACATAGATCCTCCAATGCTAAAATAAATAGCTAAAAGCACAATCCACTCTTAATTATACATTATAGTAGTATCAAAAAAATAATAATGTTCATTCCTTAGGGGTTATTAATATTTACACTTCAAATGACATGGTTGAAAGATTAATATCTAACATTGGATTTCTTAGTCTCTTCCTAAGACTGTGTGGATCATGTATGAGGATTTTAATATGGTTGAGCTCACATTTAATAAATGTAGCAACCACCATATGTAGGGGACAAATAGAAAGAGAATGGCATGCTCACATACATGCAATAAATCAAGACTTTTGGATCCCAATGGTAGTTGTCATCATTCTAATTGCTTGTGGAAAAATTGGACAACTCTAAAATTGGTTCTAAAAAGGTTCTCAAACAATTTAACAAGGCCATGTTTATAGGTTAACCCATCTTTTTCTTCACCAATTGAAGTCACCACCTCGGAGCTCCATTTCATGCTACCATTTAGCTGGAAGTACTTCCATTTTCATCAACTCTATAATTGAGTGTGGCTAAGCTTAACTAATAAAAGTAAATTATTGATGGTCACATAGTCTAGGGAGGTCAAATCAAATCCCACCTTCATTCACTCAAAATTAGGGATGAGTTCTTCATTAAAAATATATAATCCCTTCTTGCTTACTTGGTTTCTCAAAAAATCAAACACATCAAAGAAGGATATTGACTCCTCACAGAGCTTCTTAAAATTATTTATTCTTATTCATCATTACTAGTATATCTTTATGGCTTAAGAACCCTCTCTACCTCATAGCTACCTCATGCACTAGGGCCGCTATTCTATCATCTATCCCCCACACTATCCCCATTCATGCAAGCTTGTAGGATTCCCTACCCATTACATGTAGGGAGATGCTAGGAACCTAATTTTCATTTTCAACCATTGTGTCCAAAATATTTTGGTGTTTCTCCCAAATATAGTGCCTCCCTAGCATCCTTTCTATCTCCTTATTTCCTATGACCATCAAATATTTGAAATAAATTTGGAGGATATCAAAGAATTCACTTGATGTCATGCAACTTTCTCCACATAGTCTCATCCAAAAATGTCCTTTATAATCTCTAATATATTCCTTCCCTAGTAGAAGAAGACCCTTCTCATCCTTAGGCTAGTTCTATTTCATATGAATGTGACTTGGCACATTTACTAGATGATTTTACTACCATGTCCATCATCGTAATACATAATTATATGCAATACAAAGAGTGAGGTAGGAATGTTGAATGTAATTTAATAAAGGAAAAAAATAATTGGATGGATATAATGTCAAGCCTCATGTTCAATGAAGTGTAATAAATATATTGAAGTCATTAGTACATGTTTTGGAGGGATTAATTTTTTTCCATTAATCCCACACCCCTTAGTCTTATCCATACATCAAGATTATTTCTCTTGAGAATTTTTATCTCTATTAATCCTTTAGTTTGATAAAAATCAATCACTTTGTTTCCTTCTTAATAACAATAGTTTATTTTAAATTATTTATCGAGTCTAGTTTAGTCCATGCTTATGATAAAATATTGGTGATTCTCTAGTTTTTAGTCAAGTGTATTTTGGATTATGAGTATGACAAGGTCAAAGTGTTTCCCTCTAGCTCAATTGTGTCTAGGCTACATGATTTAACCAAAATGTAGGTGATTGTGAGAATGAAAGATTTTGCTTGATTATTTGTGCCTAGTAAGTGTTACATGGAAGTCACCTTGATTGCATTGTCACTGTTGTCCCTTATTAGACACCCTACACTTGAAGGACCAAGATTCCCTCATGAAGTCCCATCAAAGGTTAAGTTGTAGTGTCTAAGCTTGGGGGTGTCCATCTTATGTTTTTTATTGTTTCATTTGGTATAAGATCAAGTTTCTCACCTTAGTAAAATTTCACGTTTAATTTTATAATGTGTAATAATATTTCTATCTTATCATGAAAAATCAAATAACTTTAAAAAGTTGGTATTAAAGATATCAAGTTTCCACAATCCATCATGATTATTTGAATATGATTTATGGATTTGATTGTGTAGTTGTTTTTTGTCATCAATGTTTTGAATCACACTACATGATCCATCATTTGGATCAAAGTTAGTATTAAAATAATTTAAGGGGAAAAACTTGTAACTTATTGATAAAAATTGGCTTAATAAGAGGTTAAATTATATAAATTTGAAGATCACGCATTGTGTCTTTGATAAAGTGTTAAAAATTATGAATTCACATTGTCCTATGCTAAAATAATTAGCTAAACAATGCAATCCACCTTGATCAATTTATCTAGTAGTATTAAAAGCTTCAACTTGATTATCGCTATCTAGCCACTTATGGAGCTCGTGAATTTGGTAAGGATGTTCTAGTGATAATATTAGATTTGATGTAAAATATAAGAGTTGAATGAGGAGTGAGTAATCATCCCAATGAACTATATCTAAAAATATAGATGCTCTAGTTAAATAGAATTTTGGGAACCTTTTTTGTGAATCAGCATTATACTTTGTAGAAGCAAAAGGAAGTGATTATGGGATCTTTGAATGTGTCTTTATAACTATAATTGGTGAAAGGACCTGGTATTTTGGAATCTTGGATGACTATATTAAAAATCCCAAATATTGTTCACATCAATGGAGTGAATATGTGAATTAGTCAAACATACATAGAAAGAAAAATGTGAGAACACAGTTTTCAGGCTAATGATCTACCTTAACAATCACAATAGTATAATTAATCTATAGTTCCTGAACCATCGTAGAATCATGAGTAAGTTAAAAAATCTTACCTATTCTACTATGTCTAATTTTATAAATGGATAGTAGATTATTTGACAAGAAGGGTACTATAATGTTAAAAATAAAATACCTTAAAATGTTAAAATAGATTAATGATATTCTCAAGGAGGGGAATTTGACCTCAATTAGAAAAATAGCTTCAACACCATAGACAAGGGAATGTGGGGTCACACTAGTGGGTGCGTGAATGCTAGTTTGATAATCCCATAGGGCAAGGTTTGTAAGGAAGCTAAGGTAGCGGAACAACTTCCTACACTAATATTGAGAGGAGGATAATGCAAAACTTTACAAATATTTTCAACAGTTATAGAAAATTAAATAGATATAAACACATCATGCATACCACAACACAATGATTTATGTGGGGAAAGCCCTTTCGAGAGAAAAACCCCACACTCCAAAAGTTTCCCGATATATTATTCAGAAATTATGAAGATTACAACATACTTGTAGAGCAAGCTTCTCACAAGAGTATCACTAACCAAAGATCCAGAGGCAACAAGACCACTATCAAACTCTCAAAATACATCAAAATACATAGTCGTAATACAACACCCTCATAAAATAGGGTTTCCTTCTAGGGCAAGTCAAGCCAACAAAATATCTATCATCATATTTAAGACCTAGTGATGAATGGTCCAAATTTTCAATAGTAAAATATACATAAAATTTGGCTTTTGGGGGAATTGCCACTAAGCCCCCACCGGGGCACATGGCCCCCAAACCCCCCATTGGGAGGGTGATCCCCCCAGATCCCTCATAGGGGGTACCCCCCTACAACCCCTTGCACTTACCTATTAATAGTAAACCTTATGTAATTGCAAGGTTGAGACATATTTTCCCAATAGGGTTGAGTTGTAAGTGCTAATCATGGCTAGCCTCCTCAAGACCATCTTTTTTAGTATTTTCAAGATGGTTTTTTTGGTAGCCTTAGGTTGGTTGTTACCTTGCGAGTAATAGGGAGTGGAGAAGTGGTGCTATATATGGAATTTTTGGAAAATATCATGCACTTCTTGATTCTTGAATGGTTTATTGTTGTCTATGATAATTGAGGGAATACAAAAGTGAAAAATGATGTAGTGAAGGATGAACTAACCAATTTGTTTTCTTGTAGTGTATGCTAACAGAATGACTTCTACTAGCTTAGTGAAGTATTCAGTAGTGGTGATGATGAATTTGTGGTCATTGGAGGAAGGATGGATTTTTCCAATGAGCTCTAATCCCCACCATTGAAAAGGCCATGGAGTAACAATGAGGTGTAATTATTGTGATGGTACATGAATTCATTATGTTTCTAGCATGGACGACGTGTTTTAACAAACTAATGTGCATCTTGTTCTATTTTCAGTTAGTAATATCCAATCCACAATAATTTCTTAACCAAGATAGGACCATTCGAATGGGCCCCACAAATACCCTCATGGACCTCACATAAAGTAGTTTGGACCTCTTCTGCATCTAAGCACCTCAAGAGGGTTCCTTTAAAGTTCCTTCAATAAAGCATATCGCCTAACAAGGTGAATCAGGATGACTTACGAATGAAGGATTGTCATTGTGAAGTGAAAAGGTTAGACAAAAGGGCATTATCATGGATTTAATTATAGATATACTGATATCATGGTAAATTGGGACCAACAATGTCACACACAAGTTCAAACTCAGGAACATCATAGGCGGAAACTAGTAACTACTCTACCAAGAATTTACATTGCTCACTATTTTGAGGCATGTCTTGTAAGGATCCAATTTTCATAGAATTTTTTGCTTTATTACTTAAACAAGGCACTTGATCAAAATGGATTTTCTTAAAATATTATTTAAAATTATCTACTATGTGTTTACGGGAGCAATTTATCATCTATTTTTTCATACTTGTCATTTACTTGTTTGATGTTTAATTGGGAGTCTCCATATACTTGTAGTTTTTGGTTTTCCATTGGATAGCTATTCTAAGCCTTGTGATTAGTGCTTCATACTTAGAAAAATCAGTTTGTGTAGGGGAAGGTAATGCAGTAGGATTTAGTAATGCAGTAGGATTTCATAATGCAATCTCCTTGGGAAGTCACAAAAAGATTCCTACCATCAAGCCATGTTAGGTAAAGGATCCATCAAAGTGCAATTTCCACCAAGTATCCTTAGCAAGAGAAAAAATTCCTTCATCAAGGAATTCAATTAGAAGTGGGTGA
>VDFB02077415.1:0-24977 GCA_007258455.2 Sequoia sempervirens
ATCTAAACTTGAAATTTAACTATTTTTGGGTGATGCAAGATTGCCCATACACTACTTGGATGCTCACATCAATAATTCTAACAAAATAAGGGTTTAATGAATTCTCGTGGATTTGATCACTATTGATGGATTTGAAGGTTTAATTTGCTACAACTAATTCACCCCCCTCATAGTTGTCTTGTTCATTTCAACAAATGTTGGGTTATATCAACCATTACTTGTACCTGAGAGGCCATGGGAGGACATTATTATGGATTTTGTTCTTGGTTTATTGAAGACACAAAGAGGAAATAACTCCATATTTGTGATGGTGGATAGATTTATAAGATGGCACATTTTATTCCTTGTAAAAAGACCAATGATGTTGTTCATGTTGCAGACTTGTTTTTCAAAGAGGTGGTTATGTTGCATGGTTTAGCCAAGAGCACAGTTTCAGATCAAGATACCAAGTTTGTTGGTTATTTCTAGAGCACATTGTGCAAGAAGTTGAAGGCTGATTTGAAGTTTAGTTTTGCACACCATCCATAGACCGATGGGCAGGTAAAAGTGGTGAATTTGAGTTTGGGAAACCTACAACGATGTTTGGTAGGAGATAAACCCTAAGGATAGGATTTTATTTTACCACAAGCAGAGTTTTCTCACAATAATTTTTTCAACAAGAGTACTAGTAAATCACCATTCTAGATTGTATATGGGAGTTCTCCAAGGAATGCTTCTGAGTTGAGGAATATGGATAAAGGAGAAAAGACAAGTGTTGAAGCTGTAGATTTTGTTGAGCATATAAATAATTTACATGAGGTGAGAAGGCACATTAATAAAATTAATAGTCAGTATAAGGCTAGGTCAAATAAGAAAATGAGACTTAAGGAGTTTTAGGTTGGAGATGAATTCATGGTTCACTTGTGGAAAGAGAGATTTCCAATTGCTACTTACAATAAATTGAAAATGAATAATTTTGGGCCATTTAAAATATTGAAGAAGCATGATTCTGGGAATGCTTATTAGGTAGAGTTGCTTGAAGAAATTCATATTTCACCTGTGTTTAACATTTCAAACTTGACAAAGTATCATCAAGGAGGAATTGAAGAAGAATTGGAAAAAGCACAATGGAATATCCCTACACCTACTTTAGAGAAGGAAGAGATTGAAGATATTTTGGATAGTCATGTGGGTAGGAGAAGAAGAAACATATATTATTTAGAATACTTAGTGAAATAGAAGGGAAGACCTATTGAAGGCGAGCTTCATGGTTGTCTGAGGCTGAGGTAAACCACTTTGGTTTTCCTCCAACCCTTGAGAAGTGACAAGGTCACTTTTCAAATTACCCTGGGTGTCTGATGCAAGAGAATTTAGGGTGTAAGAGAAATCTTGCATCAAACAAAAAAAAAGTGATGTTTCATTTAGATAAGGGCTAGTTGATTTGATTTTCTACCTTCCAGAATTTTAGACTTCCAGCCTTAAACTTATCTCTTATCACTTTCCAAAGAAAATAGACTTAGTCATTTTTCTGCACAGTGTTATCAGACTTCATACTTTAGGCTTTTGTCTTACTCTTGGCCAAAAGTGTTAAGACATTGGGATTCACTGTTACAGCTTAGGATTTAACTTAGTTTTTAGTGGTAAAGAGTATGGAGGAACATTCAACCCCAACACCCGAAAGGGAAGGAGTTAGCGAAGGAATTTTTTGGGCTTGTTCCTTGAGTTCTTTATTGTGTTTAAGGTATGAAGTATGAGGGAAGGGCGATCCCTGACCCCCGACAAGTTTGAATCTTGTGATTCCATCAAATGTTTATTTTGACTTGATTGGCTCGTGCTTGGTTGTGGCATGGTGACACATGGTAGGTGGCATTTGGTTGATTTGATTTACATCTCTATTATGAATCAAAATGCATAATTTTAATAATTTCATTTGTCATGATTTTGAGGTTCACGTGAAGAGATGAAGCATCTTTTTGTCAATAGATTTGGATGAATGAATTGTTGGCACAAAAGATGAGAAAACAACTCCAGTTTGATCTAGTTATTGATTGGATGGAGAGATGGTACTATGGTAATACAATGAAACTGGAAAAGGTTGTTGCAAGTATGAAGGTGTTGTCATTAATGTCAATTGGTTAACTAGTCAACTGGTTGTTGTTGTCATTAATGTCATGTATGTTGGTTATTGGCTATATATGTTGAGGATATTGAGAAAATTGTAATAAAGAAAATTTGCAGGTATTCAGTGTTTGCGTCGAGGTTTTCTCTAGAATGTGTTGCTATGCTAGTGAGGATTTGAGGTATTGTTCATGGTTGTTGGAAGTAGCTATGTATCTAGCTGAGGTACGAGAGAAATGTAGTTGCTTCATATTTCTTCTTGTTCAAGTTTTATGACTTGTAGTTCTTAGGATAAGTTGATGAGGTCATGTTAAAGAAAAATATTTTAACCAGAGAGATTGGATTGTGTTAAGATAGTGTGTGCTTAATTGATTTATGTGTTTTACACTGGTTTTGGCCAACCTTGTGTTAAACACTAGATGGATGCATGTTGAGGTATTTTGGGACTTATTTTGGTCCTCATTTAGAGTGTGTTTGGGTCATCCGCATTCTAATTCCACCATAGAATGTTTTGTTAGTGACCTAATTTGAATTTGAAATTACAAATAGTGTGTGGCCAACTCTGGATGAGTTTCAAAGTTGAAGATGGTATAAATATAAGTTGAGATGATTAAAAAAAAATATGAATGGAAGAGCAAGATAGATGTGAAATAGTGAGTGTGTGTGATGCGATTTTAAGCAAATGAATGTGAAATCTAATTGTAGTGTCTGAAGGCAATGAGATGAAGGTGTATTCTATCATTCAAGCATGTCTGCAAGTGTGTGAGAGAATTGTGGTGGAAATATCCATTGCATTGAGATTATTTCTCTCTGTAACAAATCTCTTTTATCTACTTATGTAATTTTGTGATAGTGAGTCTTCCGGGTGGCTAACCCTTACTAGATAGTGAGTCCTGATTTGGTAGTGAGCTTTTCTAGCAGTGAGCCTTGTATAAATTTTTTATATTCTCTATATTGTGAGCTAATCCTCACCATGGTTTTTCCCTTATTGGGTTTTCCAAGTAAATCTGTTGTTTCTATGTGTATGGTTGTTTCTTTTTTCAGTTTCTGCTTTCACTTAATGAATAGTCATATTAGCATAATGAAGGATTTGTGAATGGTAATAGATCTGATCTCTGGTTTAAGTTTTAAAGGTTAAATTTTCTACAATTGATTCATCGACCCTCTCAGTTATCTTGTTCAACAATTAGTATCAGAGCTTGGTTCATTGGATAAGAGCTCAACCACTTAAGGAAGGTCTGGGCTGGTGAGCAAGATCACTATTGAGTGTCCTAGTTTCGATGGGACCAATTATGCCCTCTAGAAAATAAAGATGGAAGGATATTTGGAATACTTTGGATATGATATTGAGAAAGCTTATAAGACTATCTGCACTCCTCATGCTAATGGTCTAAGTATAGCTAATGAAATCAAGGTGCATGAAGCAAACAATAAGGCAAAGTTCATTCTTAAGAATAGTCTTTCACATTTCAAATTGATTAAAGTTCAAAATTTGAAGACTACTAAAGAGGTGTGGGGGGCATTGGAAAAGATTCATGAAGGAGATCAAATGGTCAAAGAAGAAAAGCTGCATAATTTGGAGGCATAGTTTGATATCTTGCATATGTCTGAATAAGAGAACATTAAATCCTATGTATAGAGAGTGGATGAACTGGTAGGTGGAATGTGAGGACTTGGTGGTACAGTGGAAGAATCTAGGATTGTAAAGAAGATTCTCAGAACTCTCCCTAATGCATATAGTGAAAAGGTATTTTATATTGAGGAATTTATAGATTACAAGACTTATACTAAAGATCAATTATTGGATACTCTAACATCATTTAAAATGAGAAAGCCTAGCTTGAGAAATGGATCCAAGATAGAAATTTCTTTCAAAACTACAAAAGCTAAAGATTTGGAAGAAGAGAACCTTGATGAAGTAGAAGCTAACTTTGTAAGAAGGATGAAAAATGGATCTAGTAAGTATGAAGGTAAGTTACCCTTTAAATGCTTTAGTTATGGAGGAATAGGTTATGATGCTTCAAGATGTCTGGAAAAAGCTAAGAAAAATAAACATATTAAGCAAAGAAAACAAAGGGAAGACGATTAAGAGAGAATATTATGTGAATGAAGATGCTGGTATTTCTGATGAGGATATTGATTATGGAGATTTTGATGACAATGAATGCTTGTTCTTAGCTATAAACTATGAATCTACTTCTGCTAATACTGAAAGACATGTAAATGAATGTGCTCTGGAGAAAGTTGAAGATACTATAATTTATGCTCTTCATGCTAAACAGGAAAAGAACTACTAGGTTGTTGATAGTGGTTGTTCACATCACATGACCAGTGATAAGAGTAAGTTTTTTAATCTTGAAAAATATGGAGGCTTAGTTAAGTTTGGAGATGATACAAGTGCTAAGATTTGTGGGATAGTTTCAGTCAATTTTCATGGAAAGCATAATATTGATGATGTCTACTATGTTAAGCATTTAAGGAATAATCTCTTGAGTGTTGGATAGATGTGTAGTAAAGGATATAATATTGTATTTGAGGATGAGAGATGTGAAATCAGGAAAGGATTTGGAATAGTGATTTCTACTAGAAAGAAGTCTGAAGGAAATATTTATCAACTTAAGGGTGCTAATGGAAATTGTTTTATGTCTCAGATTAATGATAGTTGGTTATGGAACTGGAGGATGTGTCATATTAATTTTGACAACTTGGTGAGGATAATTTCAATGTAATTTTTAAGATATTTACTGAGGATTACAAAGCCTGCTAATCTTGTTTGCAAAGATTGTCAGTTTGGAAAACTAGCGAGAAACTACTTTAGGTCAAAGGAAAAATTTTCTACTGGACTATTGGATTTGATTCATATAGATCTTTGCAGTCCTACAAGAGTGAGAAGTCTATAAGGTGACAGGTATTTTATGCTTTTGATTGATGATTACTCTAGATACACATGGGTTACTTTTCTCGTAGAGAAATTTGACGCATTAGATAGATTCAAGGCATTTAATGCTATGGTTGAGATTCAAAATGAAGAAAATATGAGAATAAAATGTTTGAGGTCTGAAAAAGGTGGTGAATTGACCTCTAATGAGTTTAACATGTTTTATGAAGTTCATGGAATAAAGAGGTAATTGTCTGCCCCTAGAACTCCTCAACAGAATGGAGTTGTTGAAAGAAAGAACAAAATGATTCAAGAAGTTGCTAGATCAATGATTACAAAAGCAAGTATACTAGAAGTTTATTGAAGAGAAGATATTCATACTATTGTTTATGTGTTCAATTGAGTTCAAGCAAAAGCTAATAGTACTAAGAACCCCTATGAGCTATGGTGTGGAAGAATTTCTATTGTCAAGTATTTCAAGGTATTAGAAGCAAATGTTATATTAGAAGGGATGACAATTTTTTTGGAAATTTTGATGCTAGATGCGATGAAGGTATCTTCCTTGGATACAATACTAGAAGAAAAGCTTACATATGTTTCAATAAAAGACTAATAAAGATTGTAGAAAGCACAAATGTTAAGGTGGATGAAACATTGAAGAATTCAATTGAAGTTGATGGATATGCATCGGATGAACTTGATTGCATAGAAATTGAAGGGGTTGTGGAAGAATAGGAAAAACATAATAAAGAAGAAGAAGCTGTGGTGGTGTCCCCAAAGACACCTAAATATGTACAAAAGAGTCATTCATAAAATCAAATCATTGGAGACAAAAGGAAAGGAGTATTGACAAGAAGCAGAGTCGTTGCTAGTGAAATAAATCTGTGTTTACTTTTTGAAGTTGAAAAAAAAATAGTAAGTGAAGCATCAAAATATGAGCATTGGATGAAAGCTATGGAAGAAGAACTTATGCAAATTGAGAAGAATCAAACTTAGGAATTGGTTCCTAGACCGATAGATAAAAGCATAATTTGATCAAAATCTGTGTTCAAGAATAAGTTGAATGAGAATGGAGAACTGTTCAGAAATAAAGCAAGACTTCATGTAAGGGCTACTCACAAGTGAAAGGTATATATTTTTTGGAGGCCTTTTCTTCGGTAATGAGGATGGTGTTGGAATCAAGCAACACTGAGAGGGGGGGTGAATCAGTGTTGTGTAAATTTTAACTTTATTAATCTAATTCTTAAAGCGCTGATAACATTCAACCAAAATAAGGATGCATGCACATAAGACAAATAACCACAACACCATAACACAAGGATTTTTACGTGGAAACCTTGTTAGGGGAAAAACCACGGTGGAGGTTAATCCACAATATTGTTCTGAGTATACTCAAAAGAAAAGATTACAAATGGGAATGCACTTGCATTCAGGCACACTGCCTAGAGCTGATTGCTCAAAAATAGAAAGGCTCACTACCTTACAAAAGTTTGGAATACTTCCAAGGATTTTAACTGATAGAGTAGCATCTACAAATTCCTGATTATAGTTTCGGTTAGGCTCAACAATCGAATTCAAGACCTTCTGACTAATTTTGCACTTCGCTCTACTCTACCTTAATTCGCTTCACAGAAATCCTTAATGCACAAGTGAAACTGTGCATAATCACTCTACTGACCTTATAACATAAGAAACATACATCAATTCACATCAAACACACACCAAAATGATATAATCGATCACTTATATATATCTGCCACCAAGAATTCAATCGCTACAAGTCGGCTTCAACAAAATAAAAAAATACTGACAAACAGTCGGCTCAAATCATCCATAATATTCAATGCGTATCCACAAGAGTCAGCCACGACATAGTGGGGACCCAAAATAAAATGCTTGAACAAAAAAATACTTAAACAATAACTCAAATATCTGCAATGCACCATATTCACCAAGTCGGCCTCCAAACATTGATGAACAAAAAATTAGTTCACCGGACCTTCTAACTTCCACCAAAATTGATATGAGACACCAAGATTTACATATAGCACATATTATCCATCGAACAATACTCCCTGAGATCCACCGCATAAAATATTAACAAAAAATCTGTATATGAATTGAAGACCGCAAAACTTTTGGATGCTCTGTTCCACCCAAACAAATTACTACTGATCTTCAATCTGTCTGCTGGTATGAGTAAATGATGACGTGCGGATCCACTAGCTAATAAGGGTTGCCATCAATGACAACACTTGAAAACATTTTCAGTGTCTCTTGCCAACAATCTCCCCCTTTGGCATTGATGTCAACACTTGGTGAAAAATAACTAAGTCTTGGATCAAAACCAACAAAAATACACTACCAACCAAAAAATCCAAAAAGATAAAGATCTTTATCCACAGCTCAAAACTAAAACTCCCCCTTAGATGAATATACATTTTACACTGATCTATTCTCCCCCTTTGACATCAATGGAAAAGATGGGGAATCCACATACAAAACTCCTATAAATAAACAAAAACTTCAAAACTGCATATGTAGAAACTTTGTTTCGAGCAACTTACACAAACTTGAAGATCTCTGTAAAATTCATTTTTAACATGTTCAAGCTTGTGTCCCAACACTTTTTGAGACCTTCCAGAATAGTTATGTGACCACAGAGTAAATAAGATTGCACTTCTGCAAATTTAACTCACTGGTTCAATAACCGCCATAGCATCTTGTGCTTCTTTCAAAGCATTCAACATGGTCTCCATCTTTGGAACAATTAGTCCTCTAAGTTCACCAGCTCTTTCCACAACTCTGCCATTATCACACTTCAAACTCTTTATTTTGTCAAGTAAGGATATAACTTGACCTTCATGCTTTCCAATAGAAACAGTTAATGGATCAAAAGCATCAGAAATAGCTACTAACTCCTTTTCATAATCCTTAACCTTCTCATTTTCCTTGGTAAGTTTGGACAAAGAAAAACAAAACTTATGAATTATTCCACCTTATGATAATGCGCTTTGAACATTTTTCACACAGGTAGCTAATATAGATTTATCATTAGCTATCAATCCTTTCAACCTACTGAACTTCCTAGCATCAAATTCCTTCTGCACTTTGAGTAGAGCTGACTTCTCAAGTGACTCAAAATGAGTACTTACTGAGTTTATAAGTTTCTTTAGCTCACTAGAGGAGGAACCAGATGTATATTTAACATATGGAGGCATGGTCTTCTCTTTGTTGAGCACTATTCCCTCAGCCACAAAATTTTGCTTGTCATTTGCAACTTCAACTTCTTCAACTGGTATCTCCTTTTCTTCAACCGATACAATTTTGGGGGCTTCGATCTCCATAGGTTCTTCTGAATCATGTACCTCAAGAGGAATCTAAGTGTCCTTAACTGTAATTTCTTCATTAACCAAACCACATGAAATGTCTTGCACATGTTCTTTAGAAACATCAATTCTATTCTTCAATAGAACTTTCTTCAAAATACCTTCAGTTTCTTTTTCAACTTCTTCAATTTTACCCAACATAAGCTTGTTTATTCTTGTCTTTCTCTTGAAATCTCTTTTTGTTTCTTTTAAAATTGCCTTCATCTCCTCTATAGACATTACCGGACATAGATTTGCAAGAACTCATTCTCTCAACTGCTCTTCTTCAGTTCTGGCACTAACTCTTCTCATCTCCAAAATGTCATACAATTCCTTAGGCAATTGTGCCATTATCTCAAAAAGTGTCATATTGAAATTGTTCAAATATTTTATGGTAGCTTCCTCAAGGAATCTTTGACCAACAGTGTCAAAAGAACCATACACTTTACATAGAGTGTTAAGATTTCCATCCTTAATTATACCTCTTTCAACTTTCTCTACTGACATATCAGATTTTTCAGGCTTCATCTTCTTCTTAGCTTTCTCCTCATCACTGGAGGGCTTGACTATTGTTGCAGCTTTTATTTCCCTGACTTCTTCATCAGATACTGTCTCTTCATCTTCTGTAACAACTTCATACACTCTTGTTCTCTTGTCCTTCTTCCTTTTACCGACAGCCTTAACTTGTGCTTTTGTAGGGGCAAACTTCTTTGCATGACCGGATAGGGGTATTGAGCTCCTTGTTGATCTAGTTCTAGCAGAAGATACTATCGTACTAGAAAATTCAGTTTTAGCAGGCTCTTTACCTTTTTCACTTTCAGCTTGTTCTCTTTTTCTTCTTGCTTCTCTTATAGTTTCTATAGGTACGCCCATCCTCTCTGCAAATACTTCCACTTCTTTTCTTACTTTCTGGACAATTATTGGTCTCTTCAATTGCTCATGGACTTGCATGCTTTTCTCTGCATATGTTCCAAACCTTTCTTCTGATGAATCCAAAGGCTTACTCAATAGATGTTGTGCATATAACTTTAATATTCTCTCCTCAACTTCATATCCCATAGGCATAATCCAAACGGTTCTAGGTTTTTTTGGTTCCATCAAGCACTAATCAATATCGACCATAAAATATATTGTATTCTTATACTTCTCCACAATAGAAGTGAGAATTCTTTCCCTAGCTTGCATTACATTTTGAAAGTTCTTGAAATATCCCCAAATTGCAGTTTTCCTAGTTTGAAAATCACCAAGGCTGAATAACATGTCTCTAATCTGGACAACAACAGGCTTATTGCTTTTCCAATGCACTTTCCCAACACCCAGAACTTCATCCATGAAATAAAAGAATAGACACATCAACAAATTACCATATTTGAAGGAATTTTTCTTCTCTTTCTTTATCTTACCGAGATTCTCCATCAACTAACTTCGAAGCAATTCACACAAATCATATTCTGCATTCTCCTTTACCATTTGATAGGCTGCATATATGGTTGTACCAGATACATAATTTTCTCTGCTAGAGTGATATATCTTATATCTAATAACCATTGAAGAAAATTTCACACCCACATCAACAATATCATCAATTGTCATTGTTCTTTAATCATATACCAAACCAGTTGCATCAGTGACAGTTTGATTCTTCACAGACTTCAAAATCGGCAAACCACCAGAGTAGTGAAGGCCTGTAATAGCACTTATAGCCTTTTCAGAATCTTGTGTTTGATTTAACCACATGAATTTGCATGAACTCAACTTAAGATGTACCACCCCACACTTTCATCAAACACGGGAATTTCTACAATTTGCATGAATTTCTTCTTCTAGGGTTTTGAATTGTGTGGCTTAACAAAGAAATCTTCCCCAACAATGTGATTGAATATAGATTTAGCAACAACGAAGCTTCCTACTCTTTTCATTATTGGTATGAAATGTATGCCCTAATATCTTCAATGTGTAAAACACCGTACGGAACAAATGAAAAATGCTCCTAAGGGCTCAGTCTCAACGGACTTGAAAGGATACCATTTAAACTTTGGACGGGGTCTATCCTTGACTTCAACTACCAATGGAGTAGCCATTTCACAAATTCACAGGTTTGCAAGGTTTGCCGAAAAATACCTTTTAGCCGGATTAGGGTTTGAACTTAGAATCGCCTTCATGCTTGAATTCTCACCAAATTTCACCAAAGTTCGCTTTTGAGCTCTTTAGACTTCTTCTCAAAATGCTAAGTGACAAATGAAGGATAGAAATAACCTTTTATCATTCGCACACCTAACCTTTTGTCGCAATAGATGTTTTTTCTTTATCTCAACTGGATACCCTGTTTCCATGCACTGTAAGAGATAAGAGCTTTGCGGACCTTCAATTCTACATAAATACTTTTTCCAATTGTTCAATAGCATCAGTAGATCATCAAAGCAAATACTGAACTCATCCACATTCTAGTGTCGATCACTTGCAGGGGGTTTGAAGGATTTTCTTGACAGTTCCCCCTAGGCCAGAGGCCTTAACCTAATTCCCGGAGGAATTACATGAAGTTGGTTCTGGTGCTGGCTCATTTCCTGTAACAGAGGGACTCTTTTTCACCCATGTTTTCTTCATCTACTTTCTGATATGATCTATTGTGACTCTCCCTTTTCCTTTTTCATCATTTTGCATGTTTCTTCTCTAATTTACCAGACCTCTTATGCAGAATCTAGCAATATGTCCAGTTTTATTAAAATTGTAGCACACCACATCTCTTTGTCCAAACCAGTTGTTCCACTGACTTCCTCTTGATCTGCAGTAGTTAGCAATATGACCAAATCTATTGCATGTATAACATCTAACATTCCTATAAAAGTTGTTCATCACATTTTTGCATTCATTTGACTTATGACCATACTTGTTACAGTTAAAGCATTGACTAGAGAATTATGGACCATCTGAATTCATTCTACTTTTGCATTGAGCTGCCATATGACCAAATTTATTGCAAATATAATAGATGCTATTGAATTTTTGAGCATTAGGTTGTCTTACCGGATACCTTTCAGTGTTGTTCATCTAATTTCCTTGTCTAAATTTCCTTTTTCCTTGTATAGATCCTGAACCTTCTCCTTCTTCATATCCAAGACCTCGCTTGTCACCATTAGTCCTCTAACTTTTAATTAGTTCATCAATCTTGGCTGAGCTAATCTTGAACTTCTCCTTGAATTCATTTGTTGTAGTAAGTTCATCTCTGAGATCAACAATGTGCTTTTCAAGTTCTTCCTCATTGTGTTTGGTTTGTTCTAACTCTAGTTCCAACTGAATGAATCCATCAGTAATTCGACTACATTCTTTAGATTTCTCTTTCAGGGATTGGGAAAGCTTTTCTTCATTCTTCTTCTTGTCTTCAATTTCCTTAGTCATCCTCATCATGATAGATTCCATCTCATGCTTTTGAATTGCATTATCCCTAGCAAGCTTTTCACATTCTTCTGTCTTTTCTTTAAGGGTATGACTCAGTTGCTCATCTACAATGTGTTTATTGTCTTTGTTCTTGATCTGATCATAGAGTTCTCTTCTCTTCTCCTTGGACTTGTTTATTTTATCTTTCAATGACTTAATGAATCTCTCAGCATTCATGAGATTTGATTGTAATTCCTGGACTTCAGCTTTTTCCTGATCAAGATCATCTAGGGCCACCATAAGTCGTTGTTGAAGACTACTTGAATCCATTGAAACACTTTCCAAGATCTTCCCCAAGCTTTTAAACTTCTTCTGAGGAACTGAGCTCTGATACCAATTGTTGGAATCAAGAAACACTGAGAGGGGGGGTGAATCAGTGTTCTGCAAATTTTAACTTTATTAATCTGATTCTTAAAGTGTTGATAACATTCAACCAAAATAAGGATGCATGCACATAAGACAAATAACCACTACACCATAACACAAGGATTTTTACGTGGAAACCCTGTTAGGGGAAAAACCATAGTGGAGGTTAATCCACAATATTGTTCCGAGTATACTCAAAAGAAAAGATTACAAATGGTAATGCACTTGCATTCAGGTGCACTGCCTAGAGCTCACTGCTCAAAAATAGAAAGGCTCACTGCCTTACAAAAGTTTGGAATACTTCCAAGGATTTGAAATGATAGAGTAGCATCTACAAATGCCTAATTACAATTCTGGTTAGGCTCAACAATCAAATTCAAAACCTTCTGACTAATTTTTCACTTCGCTCTGCTCTGCTTTAATTTGCTTCACAAAAATCCTTAATGCACAAGTGAAATTGTGCATAATCGCTATACTCACCTTCTGATATTCACAACATACATCAAATCACATTGAACACACACCAAAATGATATAATCAATCACTTATATATATCTGCCACCAAGAATTCAATCGCTACAAGTTAGCTTCAACAAAATAAGGAAATATTCACAAACAGTCAGCTCAAATCATCCATAATATTCAATGTGTATCCACAAGAGTTGGCCATGACATAGTGGGGACCCAAAACAAAATGTTCAAACAAAAAAATACTTAAACAATAACTCCTCAAATATCTGTGATGCACCATATTCACCAAGTCAGCCTCCAAACACTGATGAACAAAAAATTAGTTGACCGGACCTTCTAACTTCCACCAAAATTCATACGAGGCACCAAGATTTATAGATAGCACATATTATCCATTGAACAAAACTCTCTGAGATCCACATTATAAAACATTAACAAAAAAATTGTATATGAATTGAAGAACACAGAACTTCCGGATACTCTGTTCCACCCAAACAGATAACTACTAATCTTCAATCTATCTATCGGTATGAGTAAATGATGGCATGCGGACCCACTAGCTGACAAGGGTTTCCATCAATGACAACACTTGAAAACATGTCTCTTTCCAATAGATGGAAGCTATTAGAAGTTTTTTAGCATTTGTTGCATATAAATATTTTAAATTTTATCAGATTGATGTAAAGTCTAAATTTTTGAATGGTCAATTGGAAGAATAGTACATGGAACAACCAGAAGGATTTCAGTTGTCAGATCAAATAGATATGGTCTGCAGATTGAAGAAGGCCTTATATAGATTAAAGTAAGCTCCTAGAGCTTGGTATGCAAGGTTGGACAAATATTTGATTTAGCATGGTTTCAATAAAGGTACGACAGATAGTAATTTGTATTTCAAAATTGAAAATGACAAGATCTTGATAGTGGTTGTATATTTTAATGATATTATCTTTGGAGGAAATGAAACAATGTGCAAAATGTTTGCTGAAGAAATACAAAAAGAGTTTGAGATGTCTATGTTTGGTGAGATGAATTTCTTTCTTGGGCTACAAATCAATCAAACAAAAAAAAGGATTTTTATTTCATAGTCAAGATATTTAAAAGAGATGTTGAAGAAGTTTGAAATGGATGGTTCCAAACTGATATGCACTCCTAAGGTAACTAGCTATAAATTGAGTAAAGATGATGATTCACCTAAGGTTGATTAGAGAAAGTACAAATCTATGATTAGAGGACTGTTGTATTTAACTGTTACCAGATCGGATATTATGCATGCAATTTTTCTTGTGGCTAGATTTCAAGAAGACCCTAAAGAAACACATGTTGTTGCTATTAAAAGGATATTCAGATATTTGAATGGCACTCCAAATTATGGCTTGCGGTATCCTACAGATACTGATTTTACACTAAGTGCTTATACAGATGTAAATTGGACAGGTTGTGTTGATGATAAAAAAAAGTACAAGTGGTGGTGCATTCTTTCTTGGTTGCAGATTGGTGTCATGGTTGAGTAAAAATCAAGATTCACTTTCCTTATCCACTACAAAAGCTGAGTCTATTTAGTTTCCTTATCCACTGCAAAAGCTATGGCAGATTATGTTTTAATCAATGTCCATGAAGAGACCTCTGCACAAAAACTATGGAAGAATCTTGGTGAGATGTATCAAGCCAAATCTTTAGTATAAGCTCGATACGTGCATTGTCAAGTGTTGATACAGGAGCATCTAGGGCGTATAAATAATATTGCATCATCTATGTTATTTCTTTTCAAATAAGGGTTGAATCAACTGACTATGATGGTCTACTAGATTTTTGGCATTAGGAGTACACAACATGATGGAAGAATGAATAACATCATCCAACGTTCGGTGAACATGATCATCAGCGTGACATGGTGATCTCGAAGAGACCTTGTTTCAAGTCCCATCAACATACTGATGGCAAAAGCAATAGTAGTAAAAGGATGCAAAGGATTCACATCAGTAGGGGTTCTCTTATCAACAGGATGACATTCAATGTTCCTTCAATGTTTTGACAAACTATAGGCATATCGACTAGCTGCATCAGAGGGAGATTCAAGTATTGGTAGGATGACATTCAAAGTCCCTCTGACGAAGCGATAAGGCATATACCAAGGAGACTAACATCTTTTAGTGGGACGTTATGAAGATTTCCTTTGACAAGTCCATAAAGCGATGATGATATTTTGATAAAGCTTGTTCGGTGAGACCTAGTCATTTCAGGGAGAGTTCTTTTAGTTTCCCCTTGACATTGTGATGGCAAAAAGGTTGATTAAAATGTGAGTTGATGATGTGGACGAACGAATGGTTGATGGTGATTAGATGATAGGAAATTCACATTGTTCTTGAGAATTATGAATGATGATGAGGATAGCGATCGACAAGAAGGTGAATATCAGTGAGACTCAAATCTGTCTCAGCCCGTTAATGTAGAAGGTGAATATCAGTGAGACTCAAATCTGTCTCAGCCCGTTAATGTAGTATGTTTCTGATGGTGAGGTGTGAAGATGGTGATTGATGATGTGTTGGCGACAATAGTGTAGACAACAAGGAAACCATTCCTGATTGCTGGGTGGGCGACGAAGGTGGTACTAAGTCAAGACGACAAAATGCATTAAATAAAGATCAAATTACAAGAAACCCTAGGCGACTGATTTGATTATAGTGAAAGAAGATTTCTTGCTGGAGAAAAAGGATATAAACCCATCAGAAAGGAGGACGTAGTGGCGAGGAGAGAAGCTAGGTCTAGTTTTAAGGACTTGACTGTAAGGTCATGAGATCCTAGAGTAGAGTTGGCTAAAATTTGCAAATTTGTAAATAATGTATTTAGGAAGCCCATATGATAGCATGTAATGTGTAATGTCATTTTAGTAATAATAGAAAGCTTCGTATTCTTACATTTTTGTTGAAAAACCTGTGTTGTTGTGGTGAGTTTTAGCTAGTAAGGAGAGTACTCGTCATCAAGTGGTATCAGAGCCAGAAGATTTTGAGAGTGCAAAGTATGCACCGGGACTTGCAAGTGATGAGCTGAGAGAGTTGTGGGAAGGTATGATTGTTGCGGGAATGAAAGAGGGTTTGTAACTACTATCCTCTAGCAGAGATAAAGTTGGGTAGAAGGTGTAGAGTTCGTCCACTGAGAGAAGGTGGGTAGAGGAAGCATCTTCTAGAGTCTTTGTTGGGTAGAAAACATCTTTGTGAGTTAGATATTGTTGCAAGGAGTACTTGTAACTATAGAGGGTTTGAATCTTTATTGTTAAAGCATTAAGAGTGTGTGGATTTGCAATAACATTTCAAGGTGTTGAAGATTTGTAAATAGATCATTGAACATGAGGTAGTTTATATTTGTAAAACCTAGAGATTGAAGACTTGTGTTGTTACAGCTTTGAGAGGTGTGGAAAAATGGAAAGAGAAAGGAAATTTTCATTAGATGGATTCTAAGGATTCTTAGACAAGTGGAAATTAGAAAGAGATTTCAAGAAAGAGAATTGATAAAGTTGAAGCAGCAATTAAATGAATTGGAAGACAAGAGTTGAAGATAACTTTTCTAATGATTCTTTGACTACAAGAAAGAAAGAGGATACAACAAAGTGGCATGCATGTGACACCAAAGAAGAGTATAAGTACAAATAGATTGAGGAACTTGAGCTTGAAGTTGAGGGATGTCTACTGGAAGACATGAAGGGTGAAGATACAGAGGTGGTAGCAACCATAGAAGAGTGGAGATAAATGGAGGACCTTGAAAAAGAAGAAACCCAAGTGGTGGCAGCTAAAGAAGAGGTAAAACTTGCATCTTGTGAATTCATACAAGATTTTGGTTTGCATGTGAATGATATGAATGGGATGGTTAGGTATGATAAGGCTAATTTTTTTTTAGCTTTTGGTGAGGTTAGGACCAAATATGGTTTTTGTTGGAATGGCATGAAGAGTGATAATGAAGGAAGCATTGTAGCAGTGAAAGTTACAAAAGAAGGTGATGAGGTTCACCCAAATTTTGGTGTTTGTTCCAATGAGGATTAGCATGTAGAAATGAATAAATCCGTTGCAACAATATATCAACTTGAGGGCGATGATGAACAAGTGGATGTAGCATTACCAGAGAAGGAGGTAATGCATAATGTTTAAAATTTTTGTGATGAAGATATGACTAGGTTTTGTATGAATGAAAGGATTGCTGTAGGGAAAAAGGTGTATGATGCACTGGTTAGAGGACAAGAAGGTGATATAGTTGCATATCTTATCAAAGGCGTGAAAGAGGAGAATGAAATTACAACAGGTGATAAGAAGGTAACATGTTTTCTTAATGAATTTAAGAAATATGATTTTCATGTTGAGAAGGATTTGTATGGTGTTGTAGAGTTTTAAGTGCAGGTGAAAATTGTTAGAGGTGGACAGACTATGGTGGGATGAATCCCACAAGATTATAGGTTAATCGGAGATCCATTTGGAGGAGGTGGTCAGGTTATGGTGGAGTTGATTCCACATCAAGGAAGAGGAGTAAAGAACAGATTTTTCAAAGGAGGAGATTGCTTGTTCTAGCTAAGAGTTGGAAGAGGAGAAAGAAGAAGCAATTGCAAGTACGAATTTCACCAATGGGGTTGGCTAAGGATTGCTTGCAGTCTTAAAGGGTGGTACTACAACTCAAACCCATTTTGTGAATCCATATTCACAACATTCTTCCTACCTCAGGTATTTGATGCAGGAGCATCCAGGGCATACAAACAATCTTACATCATCTATGTTGTTTCTTTTTGAATAAGGGTTGAATCGGCCCAGTATGGTGGTTTTCCAGAGTTTGGGTGTTAGGAGTATCGACATGATGGAAGAATGAACAATATCATTTGGCATTCGATGAAAATGATCATTAGTGTGACATGGTGGTCTCGAAGAGACCCTGTTTCGAGTCCCATTGGCATACAGATGGCAAAAGCAACAGTAGTAAAAGGACACGAAGGATTCATATCGATGAGAGGTTCGATATTCAATGTCCCTTCGACATTTTGCAAAACTGTAGGCATATCGGTTGGTTGCATCGGATGAAGGTTCAAGTATTGATAGGATGACATTTGAAGTCCCTCCGACGAAGTGATAAGGCATATACTGGGGAGACTAACATGTTTCGATGGGATGTTAGGAAGAATCCCTTCGATAGGTCGATAAAGCTCCTTTGGCGAGACCTGGTCATTTCGAGGAGAGTGGTTTTAGTGTCCCCTCGACACTACAATGGCATAAAAGATTGACCAAAACATGGGTTAATGATGTGGATGGATGGATGGTGGATGGTGATTAGACAATAGGAAATTCACATTGTTGTTGTGAATTACAAATGATGATGAGGATGGAAATCAACGAGAAGGTGAGTATCAGTGAGACTCAAATCTATCTCAGCCTGATAATGCAGTATGTTTTTGATGGCGAGGTGTGAAGATGGTGATCAATGGTGTGTTGGCGACAATAGTGCAAACAACGAGCAAACCATTCTTGATTTCTAGTTGGGCGACAGAGGTGGTACTAAGTCAACATGGGAAAACGTATTAAATAAAGATCAAATTATAAGAAACCCTAGGTGGTCAATGTGATTACAATGAAAGAAGATTTCTTGTTGGAGAAAAAGGATATAAATCCATCAAAGAGGAGGATGTAGCAGTGAGGAGACAAGCTAGGGCTGGTTGTAAGGACTTGACTAAAAGGTCATTAGAGCCTAGGGTAGACTTAGCTCAAATTTGTAGATTTTCAAATGATGTATTCAAGAATCCCATATGATGGCATGTAATGTGTAATGTCATTTCAATAATAAGAGAAAGCTTTGTATTCTTGCATTTTTGTTGTGTAAACCTGTGTTTTTGTGGTGAGTTTTAGCTAGTAAGGGGAGTACCCTTCATCAAGTGCAATAGTCCTTTTGTGAAAAGAAAATTTGTGGAAGAGGTGAGGTTTTCACCTTTAGCAGATGGTCATGGCTTCTACGTACCCAAGGGTGCTCTTTCTTCTAAATCAAAGTTACCTATAGAGAAAACTATGTTATGGCACCAGAGACATGGCCACATTGGAGAAAAGGGTCTAAGGATCTTGAAAAATAAAAAACCTTGTTGAAGGTTTGTCCGATTGTAATCTTGAATTCGATTTCTATGAGCATTGCATTTATGGAAAACAAAACCATGTCCAGTTTTACTCGAGTTCTCATAAATCTTGTGGTGTATTGGATCTTATTCATTCTGGTGTGTTCGGTCTTGTAGATGTTCCTTTGATTGGTGAATCCACATAATATGTTTCATTTATTGATGATTATAGTAGAAAGACATGGGTATATTTTATAAAGAGTAAATCTAAAATTTCCAGTCAATTTAAATAATTTAAAGCAATGATTGAGTTGAGACAGCAAAGAAAATAAAATGTTTGAGGAATAATAATGGTGGTCAATTTTTCTCTAACAATTTTGATAGATTCTTTAAAGATTGTGGTATTCATAGATACAAGAAAACTCTGTATTCTCCTCAACAAAATGGAATTGTAGAAAGAATGAATAGGACCCTAATGGAGAAGGCTAGAAGTATGTTGAGTTGTGCTAGTCTAGAACAAAGGCTTTGGGATGAAGCTATTGCCACTACCTGTTACTTGATTAACAGGTCTCCTACATCAGCTCTTGTTGATAAGATGTCTATAGAGGCATGGTCAGGTCACAAGCCCTCACTAAGACATCTTTGAGTTTTTGGTTGTGAGGAATATGCACATGTGCCAAAGGAGAAGTGAATAAAGCTAGAGAACAAGGTTGTGAAATGTATCTTCATCAGATATAGTTGTGGTGTGAAAGGATACAAGATTTGGGATCCTATTGCACAAAAGGTAATACATAGTAGAAGTGTTATTTTTAGAGAAAGAAAGCATTCTTCTATTACATTGAATCCAGAAAAAAGAAAATAGGAAGATGTGATTCAATTTCCTTCTACACTTGAGAAAGTTAAATCGAGGCCCAAGGATTAACAAGAAGTTGAGGAGAGATCGTCTAGCTCTTGATCATTAGAAGAGGAGCAAGAACCTCCAACTGAGCTTGTTTTTTGGTCTACAAGGCATAGGAAACCACCTGAAAGGTATTGAACTGATGATTGGAGATGTATTTTTTCTTTGAATACTAACATGGATAAACCCAGATCTGTAGAAGAGGCACTATGTATGAATGATGCAAAATTCTATAAGATTTCTATGGATGAAGAAATGACATCTTTGAAAAAGAATTATACATGCCAGGATTTTGTACCATTTCCAGAAGGATGAAAACCTGTTGGTTGCAAATGGGTGTTCAATAAAAAGATTGGTTCAGATGGAGGTATTGAGAAGTAAAAAGAAAGGTCAAGGTTACGAAAGGTTACTCTCAAGTTGAGGGTGGTGATTATGGTCAGATATTTTCTCCTGTTCCAAAAATGACATCCATTAGATTTTTTCTTTTTATTGTTGTTGCTTATGATTTAGAGGTTGAGCAAATGGATGTCAAAACTTCTTTCCTTCATGGTGATTTAAAGGAGGATATTTATATGACATAGCCAGAGCACTATGTGGTGAAAGGTAAAAGTAAGTTCGTTTGAAAATTGCAGAAATCTTTGTATGGCTTAAAATAGAGTCCTAGGATGTGGTACTAGAAATTTGATACATGTGTGTTGAGTTTGGTATTTGAGCATTCTAAATCAGATCATTATGTTTATTACTGATGGTGATCATTTCCTTTTTATTGCACTATATGTTGATGATATGTTATTTATTGGTAGAGGGAAAGGTATGATGTCAGAACTGAAATCTCAACTTGTTGCTAAATTTGAAATGAAAGACCTTGGTGCAGCTAGACACATTCTTGGGATGGAAATTAAAAGAGATAGAGTGAACAAAATGGTATGTCAACTCAATTTTATAAAGGTTTGATATGCAGGATTGTAGACCATTGTGTTCTTGTTTCAATTGGAGCAAAGTTGTCTATTTCAGATTGTCCAACATCTCCATCAGAGATGGAAGACATGAGTAGAGTGTCTTACCAGAGTGTAGGTTGAAGTTTGATGTATACTATGGTTTGTACTAGACCAAACATTTCCCAATAAGTGGGAGTTATTTCTAGATATATGTCTAATCCTGGTAGAGTTCATTGGGATGCAGTTAAAAGAGTCTTCAGGTATTTGCAGGGTGCCTTAGATTATTACCTATGTTATCATAGTAATATGACTAAAGACAAAATTTCCCTTGATATTCATGGTTATGTGGATTCAGATTGGGTAGGTGATGTTGATAACATAAAATCCACTAGTGCTTATGTGTTTACTTTATTTGGTGGTGCAATTAGTTGGATTAGTAAGCGACATGTTGTAGTTGCTTTCTCCACTATTGAGGTAGAGTATATGGCAGCTACTTGTTGACAGTTTTGAGACCGCACCAACCTGAATAAAGTCTATGTCGCTCTATCTCTCTTGAACAAAGTATTGACATGCTAAGATGCGAGTAAGATCATGCTTTCAACTCAAAAGGTTCCTTAAGTGCGAATAGGCTCAGTTTGGCTCGATGTGATATTCTTTGGTATGTCAAGGGACTTACACAATTGTTCGACTGACTAACAACAAATAGTAGATTAAGAGACTTTCATTAATGATTCAAATGATTTGGCAGGTGGCGCCAAGTTCCTAATTCTAACTTGAGTATTTGAATTTAAAAGGGTGTAGGGCCTAAGAGTTTATGTGCTACTCTAAATGGGATATGTAGACTTCGTTTCGATACACTTCAACCGGATTTCACCTAGCCTCCGTCGGACAGCCTCAGTAAAATCGGTGCACTCTTCAAGGGAAATGGCAAAAGATGTTCAAATTATGACTTAACATGCATACACCATCACAACGACGCATATAAGCATATAAATCACGACCGAAGTTAAACTCAATGTAATGTCTAGTTGACCACACAAGGCGAACTTATCATCAACAAGCCGCTAGTGGTATGGAATAAAGCGAAGCTATCTCAATAAAACACCACACACCAAAGTAAGCTACTTGCATGAATTTAAGCTACTTGGATACGAAAGGAAGAAGAAACCTTGCTAGCATTTCATGACAAGATGAATTCCATCATCAATGAAAAGATCTATTATCATAAAATGTGTTACACAACAATCTCTTCAAAAGTTTTCAAAGGGAAAACTTTCTCTCTTCTCCAAATGATGCAAAAATGCTCTACAATGCTACACTATCTAGCTCTAATGCTCTACTACTCCAATGTCTAATCTAATTCTAATTTTCTAATGCCTTACAAATGAGGGGGACTCCCCCTTTTATAGCTAGCCAAGTCCCAAAAGACGGCTAGGGTTACAATCAATAGAGTGGCCAGAATCGTGCCACCTCAGCCCTAAACAATATTGCCCTAAAAACCGCCACAAAGGAGAGTGGGGTAATAAATGCGCCATAGTGTCCACCATCATCCTTCTAGAAGATTCCATTTGTAGACGCGTTCACACTGTTCTCGATCTTCTTTCTTGGCGTTGTTCTTTGATTTCTTCCACTTGAGGGTCTAAGTCTTAACACTTAGCCATTTTCTTGCAAATTTTCCTCCTTCGAGATTGTAACTCATCTTCATCGTGCTTCCACTTCAAGTCATCGTGCTTGGCCTCGACGTTTCTCCTGCAAAACAAGCAAGGAGAGGGGTATTAGAATACTTTATGATATGAACTTAACTCACTTACCTGATTTTCATGCTTTGATCTCCAAGCGTTCATCGCCAACTTTGTGTTCAAGTTCATGCCTTAGATAAACTTCATCTTTGGGAAATTCATTTCACCTGCTGGAGCTCTGATAACCTCGATTTTATTCATCTTTGGCTCAAGAAAACTATCCTTCCTAAGAGCTTGGGCAAATTCACCTAGGCAATTCCTTTCAAATCCATCGTCTGGAGAATTTCACCTTGAAAATACGTTTTCTTCACTTTGCCTTAGAAAATTTTCAAATTTCCCCTCGGGGAATACACATCAACACAGGGAGCCCGCCAAAATCTTCATCCCAAAATTCTTGACAGCTTGTAGGAAGACCTTAAAATCAACTCCTCGCCGATAATCTTGATACCCGGAAGAAAATTTTTCTCGAGCATGAACCCATGGAATTTCTTAGTGGGTTCATTTTATTTCTCACGAATTTTGAACCTTAGAAAATATTCTTTCATCAAATTTATTCTCGTTCTTTGATCCCCTCTGAGAATTTTGCTCTGACTTGGAAAAATTTTACCAATCCTGTGCAGCTGGCATCATCTGACTTCATCTCTGGCAACTCTGCTGTGTTTCAAGGAAAATTCCATCACCTCTCCAGACTTAGGCATTTTTCTAAGGGAGAATATTTGTGCCTTAGAATTTTTTTTTGATCATAGCATTTCTACAGGTTTGCCTTAGGAAATTTTTTGTCCATTCGCCATCATTGGAAATTTTATCAACTTTCCTTAGAAAATTTTTATTCATGCCTGGCACACTTGATTTCTCACTCACCATTTTGTATTTAACTCCACACTTAGAAAATACTTTCACTTGAAGCTCCAACGCCCTTTAGAAAAAAAGTTTCATATCACATCATCCTACATTTCATCCTAGGCGCAAATAGCATGAGCAAGAGGATATGCATAGCATTTTTTTTTTTACTTGGCACCATTTTCCAACACTTAGGCATTTTATTCTCTAACGCCTAGCACATTAATTTCACTCACCACCCTCAAACATTTCAACGCCTTAGAAAATATTTCTAACACCTTATAACTCCCTTCAACATAGGCGCATATCACACTTTGAGAGGAAAACGCCTATCATTTGCCTTGTGTTTACCACGCCATGAAGTGTCTTTCACTTTATTTACCACCTTTTACTCCATCCACTTACCTTTTAACTCCTCAACATGGGCGCATTTAGCATAGGGAAGAGGATGGGCGCATTTTGAGGTGAGAGGAGGATGAGTTTTGTTGACTTGTTGACTCCTTAGCTGCATGGGCGCATTTAGCATAGGGAGGTGGATGAAACACATGCAACGCCACCTTGCCTTCCTTATTTTGTCTTCACTTGCCATGCTTTGGGCGCATTTCTTATGTGGAGGAGGATGAAAACATTCAACGCCTTCAACAAGTGACTCTTCAGCTTCCTAGATTTTGTCTTCACATGGCAGCTTTTGGGCGCATTTTGCCCATGTAGGAGGATAAAAAAAAGTTGACTTCGCTTTGACCCTCTTGAACTTGGGCGCATTTCAGCATGTGTGGAGGATGACACATTTCCAACGGCCAGCCTTGACTTCTTGTTGGGCGCATTTGCTACATGAGAGGGATGGGCGCAAATGGAGGGTGGTGGAGGATATCTCCATGCCTTAGAAATTTTTTCTCATCAACCTCTTAGAGTGGGCGCATTTAGGCTAGGGAGCAGGATGAAGTTTTAACTTAGAATTTTTTTAGCATGCAAACTCTCAAGGTAGGCGCATTTGGGCTAGGCAGGAGGATGAACTCAACACTTAGAAAATTTTCATCAACTTATTTCTCCTTGGGCGCATCTGAAGTAGGCTACAGGATGAGACTCAGACTTAGACATTTTTTTTACCTTCCTCTGCCAGTGTTCATGCCCCTGCTATTTATAGTAAATCCTCTGATTCTCAAACTTCGAAAGCTCAGATTGCCTTGAAATTTTGACCACTGGACCTTCATGACCTGGTTAGCCTGTTGACATTGCCATTTTGAGCTGACTTACTAAAAATAGCACATTTTGAGAAGTGTTTTGCTATTTATAGTAACCTCTCATTTCTGGTACCTCCACAGCTCCGATTTGAATGAAATTTGAATGAGGCGCTCCTCACCACGTGACCTGTTGGCTGACACTGACGCATGCACTTGATTTACTATTTTTAGCCAGTTTCCAAATTGACTTACTATAAATAGTAAGTGCTCCGATTGACTTGAAATTTCACCAGCAGATAGCCTGAAGAACGTTGATCGCGGTGGTTTACATCGGATTTTGAAGATTTTGACTTTTGATGCCTATTTTTAGGCTCCGAAGCTGGAAACCCTAACTCGCTTTGTATGCACACCAAATGAGCTTTGTTTGCCTTCGTTTCTGCGACACTGCGATCAGCTCGTGATTCTGAACTGCTGGGTGGCGGTTGCCGGGACACACCTGCTAAAAATAGCAAGTTCCTTACTGAGTGAGAATCTTTATTTGCATGTCATACCATCGCGAAGCTCTCGAAAAACCCATCAGGAATCACCTGACATGCAAAAGAAACCCTGACATGCAAACCCTAAAAATAGCCTCGGAAGGCTGAATTCTGAAAGTAATCATCTCACTTTGCATGTTACATCGTTGCGAAGGTCTTG
>VDFB02077416.1:0-32362 GCA_007258455.2 Sequoia sempervirens
TATCACACTCTCAGAGGAAATCACTAGTACAAAAACAACAATATATGACTAAATAAACTACTAAAAATTGTATATAAATAACTAATTTTGGTCATGTGACCATTAGTAGTTTTTTTCCCGGTCATTTATAATGCAACCAAATTTATGACTAAACTATTTTAGTTATTTATCTAGTCATTGATTTGGTCATTGATTTAGTCATTGATTTAGTCATTAATTTAGTCATTGATTGTTGTTAACTGGTCATTTATTTAGTCATATATTTAGTCATCAATTTAGTCATTGATTGTTGTTAATTGGTCATTTATTTAGCCATGGTAGTCATTTATTTAGTCATATATTTAATCATTACTTTAATCATTAATTTAGTTATTAATTTAGTCATATATTTAGTCATTAATTTAGTCATTTAGTCATATATTTAGTCATATATTTAGTCATTAATTTAGTCATTTTTATTTACCCATTTACATTAATTGGAAGTAAATATAGTCATGAAATGAATAATTTATTAAATACCATAAATTTTATAATGAAAAACTAACATAATATTAAACTTGAACTAAAACATATAAGCAAATAAAAATATTACATATACGAACAAGCTACAACATGCTAGAATTAAAAGATTGATTCAACATCATGATAAATAAAGTAATCTGCAATAAAAAATTTAATTATATATATATATATATATATATATATATATATATATATATATCAAGTTATAAGATGTCAAAGATGTCTAAAAGTATATATGTATATACAATAAAAAATGTCAAAGTTTTCTAAGAGTTTCCAACTCTTTCAAATACACCATGATAATTAAGATACCTAAACAACACATTCAAAATATTGCATAAAGTAGTGAGCCAAGATGTCTAACAACTAGTACATGATAAACATGTTCAACTATGTCATTTTTTGCAAATATTTTAGTGGCCACCATGTGAAGGTTCCCTCTTTCTCTTTCAGACGAACAACTCCATCTATTTTGTCTTCATAAACAAGAGGTATGTTACTTGTGACCTTTAAAATGTTTACATTTGCATCTCCTATTCCTTTCAAGTTGACTCCATGTACAATAGATAGGGAGTAAATCCACTCAATTCCCACAACATCACCATCAAATGGATCCAACACCCTAACTTTATCCCCTTCTTTGAGTTTATCAATACATTTTTGCAAAAAGAAAAAAAAAAAACACATTGTATTACATAGGTAATGATTATCCTTGTTTGCATAATAAAACAACCATTACTTACTTAAATAGTACTTGCATGTGTGTATTAAAATAATTGCAAAAGAAATTTTCAAAAATAATTGCAATGATTCCATATGAATGTTTTACCCTGAAAATTACCTTAACAGTCTCACATTTTTGTTGATCAAGAGGCTTGGTAGTCTAGATGATTATTATCATCCATAGGGTATAAAGTAAACAAGAAAGAGAATGGTGGAGAGGGATTAGATTAAGCATAGATTCCAAGAACCATTCATCAATCTAATTTAAGAAAAAACCAACACTCATAGTAGTGCTTACAATGTTACTATTAGCTTCATGCTAATCAAATACAAAGGCCACAAATATAAACAATACATTACCATGCATGTATACCAGACACATAAGGTTATGATAACATTGTTACACATAAAAAAGGTAGTTAATACACAAAAACAAAGAATGCAATATGAGAGCACTACTACTATTGCTACAAGGTGAAGGTGAAATGCATTGGGATGTACAAAAACAATGGCATTAAAGCTCTTAAAAATAACCCCATCCAGTCAACATAACTTTGTCAATGATGGCATATAAAAGAAGAACAAAGAACAAAATGTATGAAGGCAACATGTGACAGCCATTAAGAGAAGTCATTGAGGAAACAATGCAGTCTTTCTCTATGGATTTCATAGCAGCAATAAAGGAGTAACAAATAAGGTTGGATGTAGAGGTCACATAAATAATAGAGAAAGAGCCTTTCACTCTTAGAAAATAGTGTAAGAGTATGCAAAAAGAAGTAAGGAATGATGTCCAATGAACAAGTAGTAGTGGAATTCCATGAAGTTAAAAACACAATGATAAGCATGGCACCAAGGAATGTAAGGAAAAGTGTAAAGACAACAAGAAACAAACATCCTGTCTTCTAGCATTGTTTTCCATCTCAAATCACCAAAGGTTGCAGATCTATTAAGAGGGATACAAGTTTGTAACAATAAAATGATTTAGAAGTTGTCATAATAAAAGACCATTGACAAGAAGACATGACAATGCTATGAGAAATTTAAATAATAAAGAGTATGCAACAATAGTAACCAAAGGTTTTAAAATGTTGTCTTAGAAATAGAACAAAGAAGTGATTTCTAGCATGTAAGAGCATGGAGAAGGTATCAATGAAAAGAACATTCAAAACAAAGACATGCTTGAAGAATCAAAGAAAAAGAGAAGTGAAGGCAGGGTTTCATGTAAAACATTGTCTTTATTATGAAAGAAGGGCTATGTTTAATTTATGCTCATTGGTTTAAAAATTTGTAATGATCACACTTCTTTGGTATGAGGAGTTTTGTAGCTTATGTTTTGAATCCCTTTAAGTTATCAAATGTGGGAGAAGGGGACACAAATCTATAAAAGGGTCACATATTCATGTGTTTAATGTCTTTGGTGTTAGATAATAAATAATTTGTATTTACTTTGAGCAAGTCCTTCATCTATTGACTGTAGTGAGTATCTGTTTTAAGGCTTGCCATCTTGCTCCACCCAAGGTCATGCCAATCAGTACACATTTGCTTGAGGAAATAACACTATATCAATGAAGAAGTATATGTGAACTGACCATGGGTAGGAAAAATGTAGCAATTATCAACTTATGTTCTTTGGGTGATTAAGGCTTATTTATATGCTATCATTATGACATAGGCTCATGCCAGTTATGTGCCTTTTGGCGGGTAAATTTTATACCTCCATGAAATTTTAGTCCATAGAATGAAATTCAGATGTTGCAAATAATGTACATATAATTAGATGACTTTAACACCTTGTTCTGGAAAAGAAAGTGGAACAACATATAATGTACATATAATTAGATGACTTTTAACCCATTGATTGCTGGAATCAAAGAACAAAAACACTTTGATCTTGAGGGAATTCTCACTTAGGGAGAAAGCTTCAGGTTTAGAGTATAGTCTAGTCTAGCTATGAGTCCATTAATTGTTGCAGATTTGTAAGTGTTGTTTATTGATTATTTAATGAATATCATAACAGTCCTATGGTTGTAGAGATTTGATAATAGTTAACATCTATTTTTTTTGGAGATTGATTCATTCTATTCAAATCTATGTGATTATTTGGATAATTATAAGTGTTGTGATGTATGATTAATTGTTTCTATTTGGATACAAATTGGTGAAAGTTGTTATGCTGCAAACTTGTTTTCATCAAAAATTTGAGGAAAGGGACATTATAATATCTGATGAAAATTTTGTCCTAGACCTTGCTCACTAGTTTAAATGGCCTTGCCTTCATACTTAGAGATGTTAATCATGTTTTATTTTGCACTTTTATTTTTTTGCTTGAAGGCTTTGATGTTATAGTCTCTTTCATTATTTTGTGTAGTAGAAACCGATTGCTAGGCCTAAACCTCTTTCTATGTGAGCCTTATTCTTTCATAGTTTCTTATGAGTCTCATCAATCACACAATGCTCCTTTTTAGCTATCTCTAATACTAGTTGTATTAACTAGGTTGGTGGCTAAGAAATTATGCAAAAAATTGCATTCCAGTTATAGGATGAGTAGATATGTAACAAGAATGTTGGAATACATGTTTGTATGTGTGTGCACATGTGAGGGTGTGTTCATTAGTGTGCATGTTTCTAGAGATGTGTGTGCATCTAAGGTCACATGTGTATCTTTCTAAGTTCACATGTGTGCTTGTAGATGTTTGTGGTTGTGCATATGTATTTGGGGGGTGGAGTTTGTGTTTGCTTATGTGTGTGTGTCCTAGACATGGGAATTAGATACTAAGGGAAGAGAGTTAATCAATGAAAGAGTCAAACATAATTCTAAGAGAAAATTGATGAACACAAATAATTGGGTCAATCCCAAGTGTTGTAGTAGCAAGTTTCATGGCTGTAGTAGCAAGTTTCATGGTTGTAGCAGTGAGTTTAGTGCAAGGGAAGTGAGTTTTATGGTTGTAACAGTTAGTTTAATGGATCAAGTAGAAAATATCATTACTAAACAATGAGAATACATTAAGAGAAAGCGGCAAGAATATCAAAAGAAACTTTTTTTAATAACAAAATCCATAATGAAGAGTTAACAACAGATCTATAAAGGAAAGAACAATAGGTATCATCCAATGAAAGAAGCGGTACCCTAAGTTCAATATGTTGACAAGGTCAATTACAATGCCCTAAAACATAGTCAAGCATCATAAAGTATTGAAGTGCCAACAATCCCCACTGAAAAGTGACAAAGTAGGTACAATGATTGTTCTACGAGTTGCATTCAATGTTCTAGTTGTCTATTCACTATTCTATAAGCTTGTTCACTATTTGGGATCATAACAATCATTAATACATGAAGGGTTTTAGAAGCAGGGAAAAGTAATGTTTCATAGCACTCACCTCAAGTTCAACACCACTAGTACTATAAATATCATGCACATACTCCTTGAATTCAACATAATCACTGTCAACATTGTCCTAAAGTTTTGTAGCTTTGCTGAGAGCTATATTGACAGGGTCTTTTCCTTTTCGTTCTGCTTTCATATAATTACTTTGCATGTGGTTTAATCATCATGCAAAGTTAATATAAGTCAAGTAAAAAATGCAAAATTTATAATTTTTTGTCCACAACAACTATTATATTACCTCAACTTCAACACAAATATGATTGTGTTGCACATTCTTGTCCACTAGTTCATCCTAATTACTATCAATATCGGCAACTCTGTTGACATCAAGGCATTTTTATTTTTGTGTTGCTTTGATAAAATTTCTTTGCATGTAGTTTAATTGTCAAGAAAAAAAAATATCCAGATGAGGAGTAATTCATTTAAAAAATAGTCAACAGAGTCTTTCCAAGCATAAAAGTCACAATATACACTTATATTTCATGAATATCCTAAGTTATACAAGAAATAGGGTAGCATGCTATAGGTCAATGTCATTGGGCCACCGTCATACACCCCCTTGATAGTAAGAAGCAGCTATAAAAACATACAGAGTAAGACAATTATGAAGAGCTCAACAAAGAAAAAACAACAATAAGAGTAAGACAATTAATAGTATTTTTGTCACACCTCAAATCTAGCAAGGCAAGAAAAATGGAATTTCTCATGACAAGTCATTGAAAAGCTAAAATAAATTATGCCAATTTCTTCTAATGCTTCTTCATTTTCCATTGTTGTTTTCTATATTCTCTCTGGTGTTCTTTTTTATACTATTTACATTGTTCTTTACATTGAAATTGTTTCTTTGGACATCCCATATCTAAAAAACAAAAGTCAATCCTATAAATTTAATGCGTATGAAAGGAGAAATATAATTACACATTATGAAATATAGTTTACTATTGATTTGTAATTTTTTTAGGTTTTTTTTCTTATAACTACAATATTGTTTGAACTACTGCAACTTAAGGAGTGTGAGTACATTGAAAAGAATGCTTCAAAATTAAATTGTAGATACATCCCCAAAGTCGGTTGGAAAGCATTCTTAAAATCCAATGAACTATGATCCTATTGAAACCTTAACAAACTTGACAAGTACAAAAAACATAACTATAGAATTAAATACAATTATATACATATATATGAGATATCTAGTGAGCTATGATCTTGTTATAATTTATTCTCCTACTTTTTCAAAAGTTGTAACCCAAGTTGAACTTGTATGATCTTGCAGTTGGCATTGAAGGAGATATCTATAATCACAATTACTGAAACTCTTATCACATTTTTGACAATACTAATTATCATTTCCATTTTTCTACACCATTTTTTGCATATCAAAATCTCAAGAATTATAGATCTGTAAGCAACAATGAAATATAAAGCAAAATATAAAATATAAACAATAAAAGAAGTCATTGTATAAAAAGAAGATTTCAAATTTAACTAATGAAGTCACATAGAAATTTCATTTTTGTAATTGATTATTAGTAACGATATATTTTTGGCAGCATGTAAAGAACTTTGTAATTGCATATATTTAAACATGGTTTGAGTTATTCAACAAACAAGTAAATAAATAAAGACTTATAATTAATGTATTGTTATAATAAATTATGTGTTATTATTTTCTAAATTAATACATAAATAATAAAGATATATATCATGTGTTAATTAATTTCATAATTATTATATATATATTTAATTTATAGAAATATGGTTTTTTCCTTATCTAAATAGAATTAAATATCAATGAGTCATTTGAATTGAAATGCTTATCGAGAAAATCTCTTTGAAAAATTTAAAAATTATTTGTTGAAATGAGTATTGAATAGTTCAAATTTAACTAATCAAACCATGTATAAATATTTGTAATTGCATTAATTATGGAGAAATAAAATGATAAATACCTCTGTGAACTATATGAAATAGTTGTGTCTAATTTTGTATTTGTCTTTCGGTTGCTACCTACAAATAAATATCAAAATCCCAAGAATTATAGGTGTGCAAGCAACATAGATATATAGAGCAAAATATAAAATATAAACAATAAAATAAGTGGTTGTATAAAAAGAAGATTTCAAATTTAACTAATCAAGTCATTTTCAAGCATGTAAAGAATTGATATAATATATTTTAAATTAATACAGAGCTAATAAATAGAAAATTTACAAAGCACAACTAAAAGAAATCATCTTGTAACATTATAACATAAATTACATGACAAAAACTGGCATAATCAAGTTTCAGGATGACAATTCTCATAACTATTACAATTAAAACAATATTCAATATGATGAGAATAGATACTTTAAGATGCTCTGTAATCTCTCATTACAATTGCAACTACCCATCACACCTTGCTTTTTGAAACTCTGATGAGAATCCTGTAACTTAATCCATCATGATTTCTGTGACAAAGATTCTTAGCATGAATTCCTTTAGCAAATATTCTTTGTCTCAAGGGTATCCAATGTGATTTGCGGTCACTATTTAGTCTCAAGGGGTATCCAAAATTTGTTATTATTTTCTTATAAATAAACTTAGTTGCCATAGTACAACCTCAATCACTTGAAAATCCATGATAAACTCCTTTAAAATTCGATCGTTAGCTCCTTGTTTTTGTTTTCCATGAATATAATGTGGTCAAAGTGGCAGACTTCCCATCGCCTCCCATGCATGTCGATCAGGGGCAGTAATTTTGGTTACAACTCAATAATATATAGTTATGAAGATAGATATTAAATAGGTAGAAATAACATGCGATTAATCACTTTATGAGCTTAAGATATCTCCTAGTCAATCACACAAGTTGGTCGATGGAGTTCAACATACCTGCTCTTGAATGAGAATTGAAAAGGGAATCCTTCAAAACAATATTTTTCTCTTAAATTATAGAATATTCTTGCAGCTTGAATAGGAATTGCAATATCAAATTGTGACTCTCAATTTAAGTCAAAAGTCTTATGTCTTATGTTTTCATTGTTCGAATCCATTTTTCAATTTTCTTGTTGATGTTTATTAATGTTACAATTACAAAAAGAATACCTAAATTTAAATCACTCAGCTCCTCTTCATCTCCATTTTTTGGCATATTAAAAAAAAATGAATTCCCTCATAATTGTTAACTTCATCAGTTGAAACTGCCTACAAGTAGAGCTTAATAAGTTCATCACTAACTGTCGATCGTGTTAACACACCCAAGTCTATGAACAAAAGAGTAAGATATTGTGGAGGAGTGTAATTTGTAGCAGAAGAATCTGTTTCTACTGATGGAGGAATAAAATCTCCAAAGTTAAATGAGCACATGGCAGGGGGCATGTCTGTTTGATCAAGAGATAAGATAATATCTTTTGAGCTATGACTCTCAACTTTAGTTTTGTTCTCTAACTTCTATGTAAAGTCACTTCAACATCATTTTTCTGCAGGTTCCTTTTCTCAATTTTATGAACTAAATTTTAAGGTGCGTCCAATTATGACTTTATCTTTAAGAACCAATTGAAGCATCATTCACAAATTTGTACCTATCCATATGGTAGTGGCACCATCTTTTCAAAGTTCATAATCTTGTCAAATGTTTCTTGGACACTACTAGAAACCACCAGAGTATCCTTCAAATATTTGATCCTTGCATTCAACATACAATGTTGATATCTCATTGTGTTCATTGAGAAAAATACCTCCCTTTCACTATTTTGTAAAACAATAGGCCTAATGGGTTTTTTAATGAGACTTTTTTGACTAATCGTTAGCTAGGTATGTGAAGTTGAGCTTCCCTCTCTCTATAATATTGTAATAGGATTTGAATTTTGCATGTTTTTTTGAAGCTACAACATTTTTTCTAATAGCTTAGTCATTCTATCTTGTCTGCTTTGAATTCTCATCAGAGTTTCTTGAAAAAAAATCATTCATTCATTTTTCATCATTTGTCTCTCTTTATCCATATTTTCCATTTTGATTTTATGCTTTGTTGGTTCCCTAAGTTGGTATCTAACTTCTCTATATCACTCACTAATATTTTGTAGAAACGTCTAAATTATTTTGGTTTGTTTTTGAATATTTTGATTTTCATAGGCTATCAACATTGCAACTTTGATATCACTAAGATGTCCTAAACTAAATACATACATAAATCACATAAGAAAAGTCTCTAAAAACAAAAATGTTTTTAATGTCTTATAAAATGCATACATACATAAGAGAGCAACTAATTGATCACAACTCATTGGAAAACACCTACATATAGGACTGAACTCTGAAATGTAACTATCATATTGTGGTATGTGAACTAATTGGCCTACTATTGCTATATTTTGTTTGTAACCCTATATTGTTCTACATCACATGTCACTGTTGGTTGCTAGTTTTTTGTAGCACATATTTCTCTTCAAGGTTTTCATCCCCAAGAGGACCAAGTTCATGCTTGAAGGGTTTTCTCCTTAAGCACTAAGCAAGCTACTAAAAATCATTTTTTGTGGGCACCTAACTGAACAACTTCCTCTTATTGTAATTGTTAACTACCAAGTAGGAGACCAATACCCAAACAACTAGCTTATTTTATGGGTAACCTCTTAACTGTCTTTAATGAAACTACTACAAACTAAATTGCTTTACTCTGACTAAAAGACCCGGTCCTACTTATTCTAACTGTAGAAAGAGCATTGACTAGTGCTATGAGTTAAAAGGTGACATCACACATTCTAAAGCCTTCAAGTTCGAATAGATTCTTAATTAGAAGTTTTCTATAAACCCACATACTAACATATGGAGACTAATATAATCTTTACTTTTTAAAACTATTTGTCATTTGTAGGAATTCTCCCAAAAGGCCAAGCATGTAGTATTTCTAAAATCTAGAACCTGATATTTAAGAGGCAAAAAACTCAATGAAAATATTTGCAAAATCTCAAACACTTATCTAATTTTTTTCTTTTCTCTTTTAAAGAATTATAACTTGAAAGATTAAAGAAACCTACAATACATTTCAAAGTAAACTGAATTATTGCAGAAACAATGAGACAAGGATTTATTGTTGAAAATGGAGGTAATTATGTAGCTTTAAAACTTGTAAAACTATTATATTGTAGATCTAATTAAATGTTCTTTGTGACAATTTCTTTGTATATGACTATCTATTTAGATTCATTTTACCATTTGTAGAAATAGACATAAGATTGTAGAAGAATAAGATCAGAAAATAGAAGTGACACAACATATATTGTGGAGAAAACCTTTCGGGAAAAAACTCCACCACGAGAATCAATAGTGCTTGTATTATTTAACCTTAGAACAAGATTACAATAATTCTTTATCAATCTTTGCTTGAGATGCTTTTTTTGCCTTCAAAAATTCTTCTTCACAAATTGCAATAAAATTTGATAAAACTCTCTTCAACTTGCTGCAATAAATAGACAATAATGAACCTTGTAAACTCCAAAGAGTTTACAATTATAAAGCACAATTATTATCTCACAAAACCATGCCTATTCTTTGCAAGTAGAGTTCTACCATGAAGAACAATGTCAAAAAAATTCTTTCATCCATTTGGGCATCCCAAACTGAAGTCATAACTCAACGTTGATTCTGAAGATATTATAAGCTTATCCTCAAATTTGGTGCCCAAGAATGGGCCCACTTAACTCAACCTTATAAAATATCTTATCATGCAAAAGTGTTAACTCTAAGATGCCAACTTGGGAGCCCAAGGTGGGTCCAAGCCAATCTTTATTAATTGAAACATATCTCTCCATCAATTCATGCAAATAGGATGCATGATTGATCATCCCCACTTAACTGAATGTATCACCTATTATTTGTCATGCGACTCAAGTCATTAGTCATGCATTCCAAGTCAACTGAATTCAGCTAGCATTGAACTAAAACTAACTACATGCAACTAAAGATAATTGAACCATAATTAAATTGAACTAAACGGATACTGAACTGAACTAAATTGAACTAAACTCCATGCATGTAAACATCAATCCCTAACTTCTAGGATCTTTACATGCATTACAAAGGTGTTATCTTTTTCTCCAAAAAATTATCTTAACTCAAGGTGGGTTCCACCTTCCATGTGGGTGCCCCATGTGCTCCTATTTTGTATGAGCTCTTCATGGGCATCCCCACATGTTCCTATCATTTAGAATTAATTACAAATGTCAATTTACATGTTCACTTCATTCGAATTTAATCTCTTTCTAATCCTAGTGTTTGGGGAAAATTTTCCAAGGACTTAGGAGATACATGAAATAATGTTTAGGATTGTAATTAAATTACATCATATTCCTAGCATTCTCCCACTTGACATTATACATTGCAATTATTCTAAACAAGAAATCATTATTAGAAATCAAGTACAGGACTCAAGGCCAATGGCCTTCCTACACCAACTAATCAATCTATGTCAAATTCAAATGCAACCTGCATAATCATGAAGCTCCAAGCAAATGATTAAAACCAAGAGAAATTATCTGTAGGAACTGGTTTCATAAGATAATATGCAACATTAATTAAAGTGTCAACTTTCTCAATTAATACCTTCTCACTCTCAACCATTTCCCACACAAAGTGATACTAAACATCAAAATGCTTAGTACAAGCATGATACATATAATTTTTTGGCTAAACAAATAGCACTCTAACTATCACATTCAAGTTTAACTTACTTGCAATTAAAACCAATACCTTTCCCAAGTCTATGTATCCAAAATGCCTCTTTGGAGGCATGTGAAACTGTCAAGTGTGTTGAACTCATGTCCAACCAAGGTGTAGGGTTTCCGTTCTTTACTGTTAAAAAATATTTTCTTACAAGTAACCATTCCAACATATATCTCTTACCATAAGAGAACTCAAGCCTCACCTATTTCTCCAAGTATCCATGAGGCCCTGTAACCAACCAATCCATGCCAAACTCCAAATGCAACATAGCACTATCATGAAGTAATCAAAAAAATTATTAATATACCCAATACTTAAGAGAACTACACAAGATCAATGTTAAAGCTCCAATCATGAATCACGAACTTAAACATGACAACATGATCTAACCATCTCCTACTAGGATATCACATGCACCATAACATATATACATCCTGGTCTCAAGAGAACAAGTACCATGCCAAACTCTAAATGCATATCAAGATTAAACCATGACATAATAGCAACCACTCTAAACAAAGAAAAAACCATATCCCCAATCACATGAAGATAACCTTACCAGTTATGCATCCACGTCGTTGCCAACAACTCCCACTGAACCATGGTATGATCTACACATGGCATCGTGACTACCATCCTCCTCATGAAGATCACTCTTTAGCATCAAGCAAAGAGTCATCACTAACATTTTTACATGAAATGATCAAAGCATGATCACCATTATCTAAGGATTCCTCTGTAGAAGAATCATAACTCTTTTTCTTATTCTTACAATCCTTCTTCACATGTCCCAGTTTACCACATTTCCAACACTTTACCTTACTCAGTCCTTCTAACTTACCCTTCCCTTCCTTGTCTCCCTTAGGTTCCTTTTTCTTAGGCCTACCTTTTACAAAAAAGGCATCTTGGATTTCTGTTTTAGACTTCCTCCTCATCTCCTCTAATAGAAGAGTAGGAATTATATTGTCCATCTTCAGATCTACACCACTACCACTAATAGAAACAATTAGATTTTCCCAAGATTCTGGTAAAGAACAAAGTAAAAAAATACATTTATCTTCATCTTCTAGCTTTACATCTACAGATGCTAACTGACTTAGAATTAAATTAAAAGCATTCAAATGATTTGCAATAGAATCACCATATTTCATCTTTAAAGAATACAATTGTCTTTTTCAAATACAACTTATTAGTAAGAATTTTGATTTGATAGATATCACCTATTCTCTTCCACAACCTATATGCAGTAGTTTCTTCTAAAACATTCAAGAGAACAACATCAACAAGACATAATCTTATGGTCCCTCTTTCCTTCTTATCAAGCTTATCCCAATCCTCATCTGACATCATTGTAGGTGACTTTGTCTCATTACCAACAACTAACCATTGATCTCTCTCTTCAAGGAGATCCTCAATTTTTAGTTTCCATATCTCATAATTAGATCCATTGAATCTTTCAATATCTAAACGAGAATTAAAACTCATTGTAACAAAATTATTTTCCAAAATCAATAATAACACAATAGTAAAAGCTCCCACTACAACCAAAAAACCTTCAAACTTTTAAGAGAAAGGCATCACAAACTCTACCCAACCTCAGCTCTGATACCAAATGCTGAAAATGGAGGTAATTATGTAGCTTTAAACTTGTAAAAATATTATACTGTAGATCTAATTAAGTGTTCTTTGTTACAATTTCTTTATGTATGATTATCTATTTAGATTCATTTTACCATTTGTAGAAATAGACAAAAGATTGTAGAAGAATAAGACTAGAAGATAGAAGTGACATAGCATATACCGTGGAGAAACCCTTTCGGGAAAAAACTCCACCACCAGAATCAATAGTGCTTGTATTATTTAACCTTAGAACAAGATTAAAATAATTCTTTATCAATCCTTACTTGAGATGCTTCTTTTTCCTTCAACAATTCTTCTTCACAACTTGCAATAAAATCTGATAAAACTCTCTTCAACATGTTGCAATAAATAGACAATAATGACCCTTGTAAACTCCAAAGAGTTTACAATTAAAAAGAACAATTCTTATCTCACAAAACCCACACATATTCTTTGCAAGTAGAGTTCTACCATGAAGAACAATGTCAAAACAAGTCCTTCATCCATTTGGGCATCCCAAACTGAAGTGATAACTCACCATTGATTTTAAAGATATTGTAAGCTTATCCTCAAAGTTTGCACCCAATAATGGGACCACTTAACTTAACCTTATAAATATCTTATCATGCAAAAGTGTTAACTCTAAGAAGCCAACTTGGGAGCCCAATGTGGATCCAAGTCAATCTTTGTTAACTGAAACATATATCTCCATCAATTCATGCAAACAGGATGCATGATTGATCATCCCCACTTAACTAAATGTATCACCTATTATCTATCATGCAACTCAAGTCATTATTTATGCATTCCAAGTCAATTCAAGTCAACTAGAATTCAACTAAAACTAACTACATGTAACTAAAGATAACTGAACCATAACTGAACTGAACTGAATTGAACTAAACTAAACTAAACTTAACTTAACTGAATTGAACTGAACTTATCTAAACTAAACTAAAATGAACTCCATGCATATAAACATCAATCCCTAACTTCTAGGATCTTTACATGCATTACAAAAGTGTTATCTTTTTCTCCAAATAGTTAACTTAACTCAAGGTGGGTTCCACCTTCTATGTGGGTGCCCCATGTGCTCCTATTTTGTAAAATCTCTTTATGGGTGTCCCTACATGTTCCTATCATTTATAATTAATTACAAATGTCAATTTAAATGTTCATTTCATTTGAATTTAATCTCTTTCTAATCCTAGTGTCTGGGGAACACTTTCCAAGGACTTAGGAGATACATGAAATAATTTTTAGGATTGCAATTAAATGGCATCCTATTCAAAGCATTTATTACATTGTTAAAATTATGACTTGACCCTAGAACTTGCAACTTGAAAAGAAATCATTCAAATATCCTTTTATATGTTGATTTTTTTGTACTACTTGCATTTGATCTTAATTTAATTCTCACCACATGTGTCATTGTTAGCAACTGTTGATTCATAATTTTACCTAATAAAACAACCATTTCCTTGCCAATACTCTTTGTGCATATTGATGGCATCTATCCTTGGCTTAAAACCTTAATTTAATTGCTCTAGATGTAATTCAATTACATTTATATGCATGACATTTTATTTTTCTTTGTTCCATGATATATGGTTGTCCTTGTTGAAAAAAAGGCTTGATTGACAATGGTGATACAGTTGATAGGTGTGCATGAGAACTAAACAAGTTTGAATGAAACCAATGATCTTGGTAATTGGTGGATACTTGGTATACATGGAAATTTCTAGTGTTGATGGTATAGTTCATGGTTGTTTGTTTGCATTACTTTCATAAGGTGATAGTTATTTTATGGAAATATTTTGGTGATTGTAATCTCTGGTGATAGGTATCTTGTTGACAGTTACAGTTGTTCAGTCATGAGCAGATTTATAATGACTTCATTTCTCTTGAGTAGAGTTGGATGTGTTTTGGAAAGAAACATCATTAATTATTTATACTTTGTTAAGAGTTTTTTTTTCTGAGTGATGTAAAAGGCATTGTTGCCAATGTTATTTCATGAAATGTATATCTGAGCAGAATTGTATATCCTATTGTAGAAATAATTTGTACTACTATGTATACCAAACATATACACAATAGAATATTGTATTTGGACTTATGCTTTTGAATCTCAAGTGATGCAAGATCATAATATGTTGTGAAAAGAAACATAGGTGATACTCTGTGTATCATTAAAATAGTGATTGGAAAATGAGATAATATTGTCATTGAGGTATTTGAAATCTATCAATGAGATAGTATTCCAATGAGGCATTTGAAATCTATCAGTGAGATAGTATTGCCAGTGAGGAATTTGAAATCTATCAATGAGATAGTATTGTCAGTGAGACATATCAATCAACCAGTGAGGCATTGTAAATAGAAAATTTTCCGATAAATCTAGTGAGGCAATTTTATGAGTGGTTTTTCTACCCCATGAGGGTTTTCCACTTAGGAAATATTGTGTTCTGTTTACACTTTTCCTATAGTTTGTTTGGTCTGCATGAATACATATTAGTCATGTATCACTATTTAGAATGACATTCCTTACTCTTAAGTCTTATGTTCATGAGTTAATGTTTATCATAAAATTGCTTCATAATACTATGTTGGTGCATCTTTGATATTGATCTGTCAGTTTTAGTTGTTATAATGTCCACCTTAATTCAACAAAAGTTCCATGATGTTCACATATGATGCTTTATCTCATGTCAATAGAATTTTCCTTGATATTCATGTTAGTCTTGTTAAAGGTTTGAGTTGATGTATTGAGTTAATAATGATTACCAAAGTTCTTGATTCTAAGTATGCATGTTCTCATGATAGTTATGTTTCAAAGTTTTGAAAGATTATATCATAATCATCTGGAATTAGTATATACCACTTATTCACCTCCCCCCTCTTAGTGGTATTGTACTCCAACAAGTGGTATCAGAGCCAAACCCTTGTCTAGAGTCAAACTAGGGGATTCTTGGTAGTGGAGTACTTGTCATGGCTAAGTGCAAAAGAATTAAAGGTCAAAAGAAAAACACTAGTGTCAAGCAAACAATTTCTATAAAAAAACCCAATTCTTGTCAAGTCTAGTGAAGTGTTGTCTGAAGAAAAGTCCCTGCCAATCGACACTAAAAGTGATAATAAAATCAGTCTTGTAGTTGAGAATGTTGAAGAAGTTCATACTCTAAGTGAGTTTGAATAGCAATGTGATGAAGAAAAAGATTTCTCTGTAGGTGAAGATGACTATGAACAATCCAGTGTGAGGTTGATATAGAAGGTGAACTCTTGTGTGCTCTAAAAACAATCAAGCAACTTAGAAAATAAAATCAGAGACTAGAAGGTCAACTTCAACAAGAAAAAGATTCCAAAGACAAGGTATGTTTAGATTTTTCAAAAGTTTCTTTAGAGGTTGATGAGGCAAGAAATCAGGTTGTTAACTTAAAGAGTCAAGTTGATGAATATGACAAACTATTTATAAGTTTAAAAACTGAAATAGGAGAAGCATCAACTAGTGAATCTACTCAAGATGGTAAAAACAATAATAGCCAAGGACAACATGCTCCAAAAAGTGAAGACAGTTAGAAATCAGAAGAGAAAGTTCCTGATGTTGAAAGAAGAAGAACAAATAAATTCTTATGGCCTCCACCTATCAGGCAGAATCATTCAATAAGGTATAATTAAGTTCCCAATTTAATGGTTATTGTTATTTGTGTCATAAATATGGTCATAGAGTAAGAGATTGTAGATTTCATACAAGAAATGATTTTGGATGGAATAAGGATAAATGTTCTTATAAGCTATCAAATCAAAACAATGGAATCATATGTTATAACTGTCACAAAGCTAGTCATGTAGCTTGTAATTCTTGGTTCTATGAAAGATACGATCATGTAAAGAATGTCAATAAAAGTTCCAATAGAATGTTTAGAAGAAACTATTCTTCTTTTGGTCTAGACTACAATATTTTATGTTATAGATGCAATATGTTTGGGCACAAAGCACAGTGGTGTAAAAGAAGGTTGATGAAAAAATATAGAGAATACATGTTCAAGCAAAAACAAGAGAATATCTTGAGCAAGGAAAATAAAAATCCTAAGTCGGTGCGAAGAAGAAAACAAAGTCAAGAAGAAGGAAAAACTAATCTTGTGCATACCACACAAGAGACTTCACAAAGTGCCTGAAAGATGAGCATATTTACCCCCTTAAAGAGGACAATTGAATGTTTGATTATAATGCTGTCAAACTATTGTCATGAAGTAGCATAGAATGTAGATAGGACATGTGTTCCCATGCAAATCCTAGAAAGTTTTCTTGTAACAGTCAAGAATATGAAACTTATTATTGTCATCAGCACTATGAAAATTGTATGAGTGTATACTTTGCAATAACACTTAGATCTATATGACAATATCATTGTTAGTAGTATATAGTGACAACATACAGTAAGAGATTGAAATACAACACCTATTAACAATGAGAGTAATCTATAAGGTTTATGAAGACTATTGTGAGTTTTGCAGTACTCTGTGATGATGCAATCATAAACTCTGACCTCTGAAAGTTAACATGATTGATTATTTGTATGTATTTGAGGATGGCTAGTATAATACAGTGGTTTTTTGTCTTGAATGTGTTTAAGGTTGGGTAGCTAGTATGTAGCAGTGATCTTATGGATAGTGATCTTGGCTTTTTTGGTTGATAATAGCTGCAATGTTGATGATTTTCTAGGTCACAATGTTTTAACAAGGTTTCTGCAATATCTAATGTGTTGATGCTAGCTTCTTCTTGCAGCAATATATCTCTAAGCTTTGCAAATAATCATAAACAATATGATAGGAGTGTGAACTATGTCTCTTCATACTTGAATAGTGATAATATGTTTTGTATCCTTGACAATGGGTAATCTCAGTATGAAAGTGACCACACAGAAGTTATTTTTGTTGTTGTTTCATGTTGTTTGATAATATTGAAACGGTGAAGTAATAGTTGCTCAGTTGATTGACATTAGTTGTCAAGACATAGAGACAATAGTCTTGTTATTTTGACAATATTTTGTGCTTGAAAATCTGACTTGTCATGATCCTTGGTGCAGTCTGATTGGTTTATATCTATTCTTGCATAATTCTTGATATTTCATACTTCTTCATGTTTCATTTGGCTAAAACAGTATTATGCTTGCTTGATTCAAGTGATCTTCAAATGGGATGAAAACCCTATGACAGTCAATAGTTTTTGATAAGTGATAGATGTTGTACTTGATATCTCAGTGACAATCCACAATGAATTTGCAGTTAAAATTGTTTTGTGTAGTGTTTTCTGAAGTCAACATTCTGCAAAAGATAACATTACCTATAGATGTCATGAAGAATAGTTCATGAGGAAGAATTGTGTTAGATAGTCACAATGCGACAGTCGATGCAATCAGTTTTTTATTTGATGCAAAAGAAGGTACTTGTCCATTCAAATAAAGTGATCGTCACGGTTTACTAGGTACAGGGATCAATTGGGACATCAAGTGTAATGATTAGACTGTATTCTTCTTGGTCTAGCACTATGGTGCCCTCTTGTTACAAAGAAAAGTGATTGAAGTGATAATTTGTAGTCTGATCCTTTACATTGATGTCTTGTTTGCATTCAAAGATATTGGTTCTTGATATTGCTTAACTGACCATGGAATGACAGTAGGTGTTTTTGTACTAACAGTGGTCATAATTGGCTTAGGGGGAGCAATTTGGTGTGTGTTGATCTTTCCTTTGTCTTGGATGTCAAAAAAATGGGGAGAGGTTTGTGTTTTTGTCAGCAAGGAAAAAGGGGGAGTTTGTTGTTCTTTGTTCCATGATATATGGTTGTCCTTGTTGACAAAAAGGCTTGATTGACAATGGTGATATAGTTGACAGGTGTGCATGAGAACTAAACAAGTTTGAATGAAATCAGCGATCTTGGTAATTGGTGGATACTTGGTATACATGGAAATTGGTAGTGTTGATGGTACAATTCATGGTTTTTTGTTTGCATTACTTTGATAAGGTGATAGTTATTTTGTGGCAATCTTTTGGTGATTGTAATCTTTGGTGATAGGTATCTTGTTGATAGTTACAGTTGTTTGATCATGAGAAGATTTATAATGACTTCATTGCTCTTAGGTAGAGTTGGATGTGTTTTAGAAAGAAACATCATTGATTATTTATACTCTGTTAAGAGTTATTTTTTTGAGTGATGTAAAAGGCATTGTTGCTAGTGTTATTTCATGAAATGTATATCTAAGCAGAATTGTATATCCTATTGTAGAAATATTTTGTACTACTGTGTATACCAAACATATACACAATAGTATATTGTATTTAGACTTATGCTTCTGAATCTCAAGTGATGCGAGATCAAAAGATGTTGTGAAAAGAAACAAAGGTGATACTCTGTGTATCATTAAAACAATGATTGGAAAATGAGATAATATTGCCAATAAGGCATTTGAAATCTATCAGTGAGATAGTATTGTCAGTGAGGCATTTGAAATCTATCAATGAGATAGTATTGTTAGTGAGACATATCTATCAGCCAGTGAGGCATTGTAAACAAAAAAGTTCTAGACAAAGCTAGTGAAGCAATCTTACGAGTGGTTTTTCTACCCCATGAGGGTTTTCCACTTAGGAAATATTGTGTTTTTTTTACACTTTGTCTATAGTTTGTTTAGTCTGCATGAATACATATTAGTCCTATATCACTGTTTAGAATGATATTCCTTTCTCTTAAGGCTTATGTTCATGAGTCAATGTTTATCATAAAATTGCTTCATAATATTGCGTTGGTGCATCTTTGATATTGATCTTTCAGTTTTAGTTGTCATAATGTCTACCTTAATTCAGCAAAAGTGTCATGATGTTCACATATGATGCTCTATCTCATGTCAACATAATTTTCCTTGATATTCATGTTAGTCTTGTTAAAGGTTTTAGTTGATGTCTTGAGTTAATAATGATTACCAAAGTTCTTGATTTTGAGTATGCTTATTCTCATGATAGTTATGTTTCAAAGTTTTGAAATATTATATCAAAATCATTTGGAATCACTATACCACTTATTCACGCCCCCCCCCTCTCAGTGGTATTGTACTCCAACACTTTTTCCTTGTTATTATATTTTCCCATATAAATGATACATTCTTTGTTCCTCAAGTGATTGACCTTAATGACATCTAGAATGGTATTCCTCCTCAAAACACCTACAATACTTATTCACATTATTGAAATTAGATCATTTATATGAGATCATCTACAATCAATGATATAAGCTAGGTAGAACTGATACAATAAATCATCCCTTGCATTCTTGAATGTTCATGCATACTTTGGTATATCATTATTTGTATTAGTAACAGAATCACTCATTAGATTTATATTTTAGAGCACATGCTATCTAGACTTTGAAAATTGTAGATTAGTGTAGGCTTTAATGCCAAGTTAGCTAACTTTAAGAAGCAATTAGGGCCTTTGAATCCTCTAAATATGATCCTCTATGAGATGTTTATTGATGACAATGACATATGGATCAAATCCTCAATGAGACATTTAAATTAGACCAATAGGTGCAATGGTAAAGACTTAATAGCTTAAAGGTTTGATACATTTCTATCCTCAACTGATATGCAAAAATTAGAACTCATTAACAATATTTGTACAAAGATTCAAAAAGTTAACACATCGTCCACAAATAGTATTGCAAATTATGAAAACATGCAAAAATTGTACAAAGATTCAAAAAGTTAACACATTGTCCACAAAGGCATAACCATCTGCGGGAATCCAAAGCACTAAAAAATATACATAAAATACATATACAATAAATTCATGAACTACATTTTTACAAAAAAAAAAAATACAATTATATTCATTTTTAGTCTTTTTGTACAAAGAAGATATCATTACAAATATCTGATAAATAAAATACAATGTTATTTTTCAAAGTATGTACATGTGATATGTATATGAATTAATGTACAATGAATATATCTTTATTGGTATTTGATGAATGATATACATTTTTATTCTACAAAGTATGTACATATGAGTTATTAACAAAATTAAGGATATACGTTGTTTAGAAAAAGTAAAAATTGTTCAATATTGATGTTGGATGAGCCTTGATCGTACTGTTCATTATAGCAGATTTATTTTAAAAAAGAGCAGAAACCACCTACTTTCCTACATATTTTATGGAATTCTTTTGCAATATCTTCCATTTGTTGGACTTCTTCTTCTTCGACAACAACAGTAAGGTTTGTTGCTTCTTCGATCTCTTGGATAATCTTTTGTGAATGTTCAGAAATTGATCTAATTAATTTTACAATTGATGTTTCAATGTACACATTTGAACTGACATAATCATCATCTAAAATTACTATTGGACTTGTTACTGAATTTCTCGTTTGATTTTGGTGACTTTCAATATTTGCCATTATCTAAAAAAAAAACAAATGAAATTATTATTCAAAAATTTAAAGAAAATGAGGTAACATTATTAGCTAAAGTACAAAGTGTAATTTTTTTGAGAAATAACTAAAAGAAGCTATGCTACTCAAGAAATAGTGTTACTTGGAAAATGTTGTCATGTAAAAGCTAAAAGAAGCTAGCAGGTGCCTTTTCTCAAGAAATAGAGAATTTACATCTTTATAAGTGCATGCAATTATGACTTTGCAAACATCTCTAAGCAAAGTAGATCTGTATAATTCAATGCATGGCATTTTTAACTAATCGTTACCTACTATAGATGAAATTAACCAATGGATTGTTAGAAATGGTTGTGGTTATTGAAATATTGTTGACTTTTATACATTTGTCATCCTATGTGCATCCCATATGGTTGAACAAAATTGATAGGTAGGCAATGCATTAAAAGCAGTTTACCATATAACACACATTGTCCTTTCAAAGATGTCTTAGCCTATTGTACATTCCAACTCATCATAAAAAATTCATTTTGTAGGAACAATGCTATATTGAAAATATGGGCATCTGAGGCATGCATGTTGCAGCCATAGTTTTCATTCTCTTGTAGTCAACTCACCTATAAGTTATAGGAAACTCAGGCTGACTAATTACATTCTTAAAGAGAACACTATTTATTTTATCAGCACATAACCTTTTTCATGACTTCAACAAAATATAATGTCAAAGCTCATGCATCAAAAACTATTTACTACCAAGTAAAAATTATTCCATACTTCCTAATCATATATATTTTAATTCTCATTCAAATAACTAAATCATCATTTGAAATTATAATTACATCTAGTTTTCAGGCATTTGTTAAGCAATTTGTTGAATTGTTTACAAACATAAAGCATATAAGTAGGATAATATTGCGAAGTCAAATTCTACCACTAGAACCTTGATCTAGACCAACAAAAATGATCATATTTATCCAATCACATTTAATATCTAATCTAGATTCATAGTAAAAAATCCATCCATAAAAAAATAAATTAAAGAAAAAAATATCTAAATGTAACATTTATTTATGGAAGAGGCACCCAAATTGTTAATATAGAACAACAATATCTACTCAAGAAGAAGCTCTTGTTGATTGAGAACAACATGTATTGATGGAAAACCATAGTTTGCAAGATTGGATAATAGAAGATAAGGAAAATAAAAAGGTCGCAAATTTGTTTTCTGGATATAAACAAGTTACAAGGGGAAAAATGCAGATTTCATGGTGAAAAAACCAGATGGCTAGCTAAGAGATAGCAAACTGCAAGAAAAATGCCCAAATTTAATTAACATAGTAGATGTGATGGAAAAGAGCAGTATTTTCTCGGTAACAAGGAGAGGGGAGCAGTAGTCACAAATCATTGGAAAGGTATCGGGCTTGAAAAGTGCTAAATCCAAAGTGGATAGCACTGAGATCTTGGAATAACAACATCAAGATCAATCATGGAACGAGTTCACAAGAGTAAACATCAATGCCATATCTAATCAGTCTGAGTTCATGTTGAAGGTAGGTTTTCAAATCAAATAAACCCTACCCCACATAGTGATGTGTGTTTTCCATTATATTTTCATTGAATGCTCTTGGAAAAGAAATAAAATTAGCTATGATGGTTTTTTTTCACTGATGACAACTGATTCTAAGTTTTCTTTAAGAGGCTTGGGGTTGTAAGATCAAAGGGGTCTCTTGTAGTCAATAGAGAAAGAAATTCAGTCCTTGAAGAGATTGTAACAAAGATGTGCTAATCACAAAGCACAAGGTTCAAAGCAATGAGATCATAATGTAAAAATAAAAGATAATTTTTTGTTTTTATCATAACAAAAGGATTGACTATGAAGAACAATCATCATAAGATAGCAGTAAATACAAACAATGATAGTGCCAATGAGTTATCAATACAGTGAATAAAGAGTTCCAATTTTCAATGCATGATAATAGTAGTCCAAGGTATGCAAGGGATAGGAATGAAAGACAATATATAGAGGGAAAATAGTTGCAAATGATCACTATTATATCAAAGCATATGAGTGTCAAAGGATCATAGCAAAATGAAGGAGATAATAGTAGTCGTTATGAATGCCATGTGACTCGTTATCATGCACAAAGAAGATATAAAAGACCATGGAATAGAGTGAAAGGGGTCAAATTCATTGAGATTCATTGAATTTAAAAGAGCATTATCATTATAGCAGTGAAAGCACAAGATTGTAACAATAATGAAGCAATGGAAAGCAAGAACAATGGTATGCAACATCATTTTCACTATCATAAAGGATGAAGATCAGCTTACCATGTAATATTAACACAATGTAGGGTCCAGAAATAGTGGCATTTATGTCACAAACTAATAATGGTTGTTGAATCCTAATAATAGTGATTTTCAATGAACAACACCAAGCTTGATAACAATGATATGAAAGAGTTGAAAACACTATTATAGTTAACTATTATAATAATGCATATCAAAGTGATTACATGATAAGGTGATTATGAGTACAAAAATGCAATGGCAGTGATAAGATATGCCAAAACAATGATTTCCAAAGCACCATGGAAATCAAATGGAGCATCAGTCCATAAGATCAAAGGAATGCTAAATTATTTATAGTAATGGGATTGTTGTAGCAACACTATCACAATAATATGAAATGATAAAACAGTGATATTAATTCATATAATAATGATTTTCACACAAAAAATAGCTCATCCTATGGATCATTATTTCTTTCTTAGTGCAGACCTAAAAGTATTTGTCAAATAACACAAAGGACAGGGACCTTTAAAATGAGCAGAGTTCATGGTAAAGTGTAGAGATATATTCACTATCAAAATTAAGTGGTGTATTCAAGTGGGAAGTGATAATCATGTAAAATAAATAAAGGTCATTGTCATAGAAGCAAATAAAGATTATAACAGTGAGAAGACCTTCAAGATCTATGGAAAAGGGCACTAATAAAAGTGAATGCATCTCAAACAAATAAAGGGAAGCATGAGGTTTCAGGATTCAAGATTTCCACTTGGAAACCCTACCTTTAGACTATAACCTTGTTTAATGTCCCGCCCTTTCTTGAATGGTACTAGTGTTGCAACTCAGAAAACACTACTCAACAAGCTCTAGAATTACAAAAATGGAAACCACCACTCTTTGCATTCAATGGTTGTTTCCTTCGTCAAACTTGTATTGTACTCTCAAACTGAAGATTTTTCTTGATATATGTTGTTATGGGGTTTTTTCCTCTTGAAAGTGTGAATTTTATACTTCTAAAACCCCAACTACAAAACTCTCTAGGCTGTTATGCATCATGCCCTCGTGAAAGTTCCTTGGTGGATGGATATCTTTGTTGTTCTTCATGACAAAGAAACCACTCTATGATCTTTAACAGTGACATCTTTGTCAATGCATTAATGCCAATGATCCTTTAATATTGATGGAATATTTCTTAAGCCAATTTTCAACTCTGCAAACTAAGGGAAAACCTTAAAAAGCAGGAGTTGAAACACCAAATTGTTGATTAAACTTCCAAAATTCCCTCCAATGTGCAATCATGATGTTTTATGCCAAAAATCAACTGCCTAAAATTCCCTCCAAATGCATACATGACCCGACCAAGGCACCAAAAATACCTATTGCTAAAATGCACCAAAAAAACTATTGCATGGAAGGCATGCAAAAATTAATCTTCATTTCTAGGGGAAAAAAATTCATCTATCTACATTGTCATTTTAATATAGGTTTTGAAAATTAAGATAAGCATGATGTGATCCTAAAATTACTAGATTTCAAACTTGTATAAAAAGGTAACATCTATAAAAATGATCAACACACAATTGATTTCATAGATTATAAAATAATTCTATTTTTAAAAAATAATTAACAATATAAAGCCTAAAAGAGAAAATTTTCACATACAAAAAGTGATCATTGTTAGTTCTATTTCACATTATTAAGATGGTCGAGTATATTAGCAAGTGAAGATAGAAGTGAATCAATCTTCATTTTTAGGGAAAAATCTTCATTTTTAGGGAAAAATATTTGTTTTTAGTAGACTCGACCATTACATTTCTATAATCCATGTAAATTGAATCTAATTGCTTCTAGAAATAACTACTTGACCTTTTGAAATGAAAGTGTCTACAAGATAGCCCTCAAAATGCAATTGGATTGTTTAAATCATATTTTATTAGTGAAATTGACCACAATTGCTCTTTGATACATTTGGCATGCTAACACAACAAGAAAATTAAGCTAGCTTCAAAACATAGTTAAAAACATTAAAGATTCATTAACATAATGAGTAATAAATGTTATAGAATGTAAATGTTAAAAAAATTTATAAAATATGTGAAGGCCTTAAGACTGCACTAAGAGGCAATGCCTTCCATGCAATAGGTATTTTTGGTGCACCAAGAAATCTAAGCAACCAAATGGCCCACTTAGGTAGGGGTCCCATGAGGGGGCCTTAAGCTCTATGGATTATGATCAAATTTGAAAGGAAAAAGAATAGAGGAGTAATAATCATTTATTTAGTCATTTTTATTTGTCTGACCAATTATTTAGTTATTTTACCCGATGACTAAATTAGTCATTTATACTTGTGAATTGCAAAAAATTAGTAGAATTTAGTCATTTTTAGTCATGTGAATAAAAATTTTAGTGACGTAGTCATTTATTTTCCAAATCTACTAGTGAATCAAACCCAATGACACCACCAAGAAAGCCTTATCCCATAAGAATTAACCTAAATGACTCAGAGTGTTGATGCTCACCTCTTGTGTTTCATAAATGTGTGTCAGTGCTAAATGAAGACATGGGGGTTGTTTCAAAACCTCTCTTGATGCTGACTTTGTGGCACCACAGGCCAGAGGAGGGTTGCCCCAAATTTATGCAGCAAGCATATGTCCCTGGCTTTGCTCATGCTTGTGCCTGGGAGAGTTCAGACAAGGCGGAAAGTGTTTCCTTCATTGGAGAGAGGCCACCTATTTTTGCCTGCACTTGATGGGGACTGTGAGGTGAGGATGGGAGATGGGGAGTGAGCAGAAGGGCTGCATGCTCTTGGTGTCATTCAGTGGGAGGACTGCCACTAGAGGCTACATGCCAAGATGTGGTTTGTCGCGCAAACTAACGGCAAACCGCCGGAACTCTGCGGGTAACACCAAGCCAGATTCGCGGCGAAATTTCCATGCGCCGGAATATCGGTCGCGGAGATTGCCGATGGGCCTCGCGAATAGAACATTGGTTCTCAAAATCACCACTATTTTCTTTATATGTTTCCGGAAAAGGATTCTCCCATCGCGACCATGAAGCCAGGCAAAAAAATTTAGGTGCCGTGGAACAGAATCCATCATATTCTTTTCAACCAATCACCTTATTGCCGAACGCTGGGCATTTACTCGAGAGAATGCGTTGAGCAGGGGACGAAGCTCGTTATTGGAGCGTCGGTCAGATCATTCATTCGTGAATCTGACTTTAAAGGCATCTTCTGCATTTTCTCTGGAAGGGCTGGACGCATGGTATTTGCTTGCGATGAGGAACTGGAGAGAACCATGCGGATGAAACAGCGAAAGACAATGTTTGACGTCTTACTGATGAAAGTCATCAGCAAGAACAAAGCAGTTGGAGCAAAGTTTTCAGGTCAGGCCAAGCTCTTCACTCACACCGATAGAAATTGCATCAGCGAGACATAAATTTTCTTTCACTGACGAGACAAAAGAACAACTATTGAGAAGACTTGCACAATCAAAATGAATCACACAGATCTCATCAACCATATTGGTTACACTGATAATGAAAATTTTGAGAGGAGTTTTTCTGATCAATCTAGACAAAGTGAAGTGGTAGATGGAGCTTATCAGAGAGACATGCACAATCAGAGTGATTTTTTCTATTCTTTCCAACCTCACATATTACAACAATGAAGGAGGTTTTAGGGAAATTCTTGATGAACCATCCAAATAAAAGAAGCGGTAGATAGACATATCAGAGAGACCAAATGACATCAGAGCAATATTTCATTCTCTTAGTGATGGTTTTGTTCATGCCGATGATAATACAAAGGGATCAATATTCTTTGGAGTAACACTGGCTAATGATGGAAAAGGGCTTCTAATGATCCAGAACAATTTTAGATCAGGGTAACTTCACAATGATCTCCCTAAAGTAATACGTGTTGGAAAACAAGAAAGGGATCATTCGTGTAGCATCGGTGGAAGAATCACTCGGTCTTCCCAACCAAGGAGAATAAATCAAAGGTCAATCCCCATCGAAAACACATTTGGTTATGTCTTGGTGATCAAATAAAACAAGGATGGCACCAAGATGATACATAGATTGACCAAGAACCAAAGGAGTCTCACTGATATGATCTTGTCATTCTAACATTTTGAAATTCAAAAAACCTATTGCATTCACTCATAGAGATAGACATTAATGGCCCCACGAATGTGCATTATGTACATATATTTTGATTGAAAGAAGAATAATCAAAAAGGATTTTCATAATTCACAACGAGAAGGATGGAAGTTTGAACAAAAGCCAAAATACCAATGTGAATAGAAATTCACAAGTAAGTTCACAAAGTCTCTTTGCAGTTGAAATTCCAATTCAATTATGTTATATTAAAAGATGGAAAGGTCAAGATCTAAGAAGACAAAGGGTAGAAAACAATAAGGTGAAAGTAGTTAGCCAAAAGGTAAAAAATAGAGAATTGAAACTGGCGAGGAACCTAGAACAAAGGAGAGGAAAGTAAACCAAGACCTCATTGACCAATTGCCTAGTTCAGGGCCAAAGGCTAGAAGATCCGTACAGTTAAGGGCTGATGTTGAGAGGTTAGAAGATAAATGTGCACATGTGGGTGATGTATGGACCCCTATTAGGGGATATGAACCTTTTATTTTCCATTATGGTAGAAGAAATAGGTTTGCACCTATATGAAATCCATGGAATTTCAATTTAGGAAAGCTCGTCATCCCTAATGTATTCATAAATATTGACCTTATAAAACTCCTGGCATAATCCTAATTTGAAATCTATATGCAACCTACAAGGAAATCCCTTTATACATTTTTCAAAAAATGCTCATTGTGAAGTGTTTGACTTAGATAATGCCTGTGATGAGCCCATAATACATGAGGATTTAGAGAAAGATTACTAGAGAATGGACACTACTTATAAAGGTTGGAGATTGCCACTGCATAGACCCAAAAATGATGGGAATTTAGTACCACTTGAAGATGGGGATGGACCTCCTTTCCATGTTGATATGTTTGAGACATACATGAAATATACCTACCTCTCAGTAGGGCAAGTAATGGGAACCGAGGTCCCTACGTTCATGTCTATAAGGCCGATGGTAATTGTTGCAGATGTACAATGTCACAATCCAAGGTCTTTTGATTATGCCTCACATATTTGCAAGGAGATTGATTTAACATTAATATCCATCAAGAATGGTGCTCCTATAATGTATTTCAAACACTAATCCCTTTTCATGCATATGGAATTGTACTATGGGCAGGAGTTAGGATTGTCACTGGAAGAATTAAGAATAACACAATATGACAAGGAAGGTCAACCACTACCAGTGCAGCTGTTGACTACCATATGGGATAGTAGATTTGTGAGTTCTTGTTATGTACCTTATGAGGAACATTTTGTCGAAATACTATACAGATTTTCCAATCATCCATGTGATCATTCTTTAAATAATGAAATTAAGAGATTTTTGAGGCCAAAAATTTCAATCGATCAACAATTGTTAGTCTCAATTGGGGCAATTCGTATTGTTATGTTGATGCCACAATGATTAGGGTATATGGATTTGAAGGCACACCTTTGATTCTCCCAAAAATAGTACCAGATAGAATTGCATATTTGAAAATTATTAGACAACTAGATTACTCTAGTGTTATGAATTTGAGTTCTTTTGAGAAACAATCATTTATGCCAAGTACATTATGTTTTGGAGATTTCACTGTATTGTCTAAGGAGGGATATGATTTTATTTTAAATAAATTATCTCATTTCAATTTTAAGAAAGCAACACCAAGAAAAGGGTTTGACCCTGAGGGTTACATTGACTTTGCTAGAAAGAAGGTAAACTTGGGTGGATATGCTCATATACCTTACCCACATGATGACATAATAAAAAATATGGAAGAGGGGGAGGAAAAACTAGCCATTGATGAATATAATAGGAAGATGGAGCAGCGGATGAGGGAAATTGAAGAGGCAGAGATGTCTTTTGGTGATGAGAAACCCTCTAGTGAAAAATAACCTTATGGTCAAATGAACAAGATTTCAAAACTAAGAATAGAAAAATATCAACCTCCAAATAGAGAGCAAGAGGTTGAGGAAGTTTCTGATAGAAATGAAAGGAAATTAGCATATAGGTATTTTGTTTTTGATGATGAGTTTATCAAGTCTTCTAAATTTAGGTCAATTTTGTATAAGCAAAAGGGGAAAGCAATCAGGGAGTTTGTTGCAGATATTACTCCTGGAAATGACGCACAACTACTGAAGACCTTGAAGTCAAATGTGGAGAATGAAATGATATTCCCTAGTTTGGATTTGAATTCAGCTCTTGTCTTTGATAGTTTTTTATACAATAATGGTGCAACACACAAGTTATGCCTGAAAGGAGTTACAGAAGTGTACACAGAGTTGAAATACAACCCTAATGAAAATTCTCTCATGATTTGGGCTTTGTATCCTCCACACAAGAAATCGGTGATAATTGACACAAAAAAGGCATTTGGCCATGTGATGACATTAAAGGTTGGAGAAGTGGACCAAGTTGCAACTGCTGACATTGGCATCAATGTTTCCAAATTCAATAAAGCACAAATTCAATTGTTGATCAAAGAAAGGGATATGTACAAAATAAGTAATGAGAAAATTCTTAAGGAGAATGATTTTCTAAAGGACATGGTCAAGGGTACAAGGTTATTGACTCAAGGAGAAATTTCCCAGACAAAGGACAAAAGGGAAAAATCAAATATATATGTTCAAGCCAAATTTGATACACTTTCTACAATATTCAAGAAAAGGCATGCCAATTTAATGGTTTGGATGAGCAAGCTCTGGGAAGCTCATTCAAAGAGTTATGCTACAAATTAGGAGCACAAAAGGATCAGTGACAGAATTCAGGAAAAAATTCAGGAAATACAAAAGAGAGATACTTCTGAAAATGGAGTTGTCATTGCTTCCACGGAGATCATGAGAAAGCACAAAGGTTACTATGAGGAACTTTAGGGAGATGCAAAGGGATTTGTTGATGCTGCAAAGGAATGGGTGTCGGCATTTTTTAGAAGTGATGGAAAGTTAAAAGACAGGACCAAATGGATTGAAGAATGCAAGTTGATGTTGTATAAAACACTGGAAGTGGCCACAAGCAAGGACTCAGTGTTGGATGAGGCATGTGAGAAGATGGAAAAGATGGTGATCATGGAGACAGCAGCGAGGAACACGTCAGAAGATGTTGACACCCATTCAAGACAGGATTATTTGAATCACTTGTCAAAAGTCCATTTATGGCTAACTAGAACCTAATTAATTATGTTAATTGTTGTTAAACTCAAAAGACATTTATGAAGGGGCATGTCCTCTTTAAAGTATTGATATATATGTTGGACATATAGTGATAGGAAGGTATGAGCGAATAGAGAGGAAATAGGAGATATAGTAGAATTTTTAGAATGTTAGTCATATAAGTTATACTGAATGGACCTTGATGCATGTATAGTTTTTGGCTGAAATCAATGAAAGATCTTTAATTTTGTGTGGTGCAATATTGGTATCTGTTGTTTGTTGATCAGAAGAAATTACTTAACCTGTCTCCATATTTCTACTTCAATGTTATTTGGAGTTGTATATCCAAGTTGATGTTCCAATTCCATCAAAACACATTTGTTGGTGTTGTGTGGTCAAATTAATTGGTTTTTGTTAAACAATTAAATCCTTTTATTTGACTACAGTAACTTTAGGGTAACAATTGGATCAATAAAGAAGAGTTAAGTAGTTGATATGATTGTCATGTTGTCCCCAAATTAATGTTATCATGTGATTCAAGTTAAGGTTGAACTTACTTGTCAATACACATTTGTTGATATTGTGTGATTCTGTTGATTGGTTCCTTCAAAGAGGGATTAAAAATTCTTTTAAGAGATCATAGTAACTTGGTAGGGTCAATTGGATTAATAAGAAGAGCATGTTAGTCACATCCTTGCACGTTTGTACAAAGTACAAAATAATTAAAGTGCTAAACAATCAGAATTAAAACTAGAATCTACCACTAGTTATAGGACTACATTGACTCCACACACCCAACAGAGCATTGGTCCATCTCATTCATACATTACTTATTCAAATTCACATCATAAATTACCAATTATCACATTAGAATTAGATTAGTCATCGGGATTTCATCTATCCTACACCATTTTCCACCGTGGATAGATTATTCAATTCAACCAAGTCATACATTCTTCCAATCTGCTTCATTATAAAGGTATACCTACCCAGATTAGCAGAGCCTGAAGTGCGGGGAGTTATCAAACACATAAGTTAACTCTATTCATTGGTTCAAGAACGTTGCAAATCTGATCATAGAGCTTGGAATCCTCTTAGGACTTGCAATCTACATTTTTGAGATCCAACAGATTAGCGACTCTGTTGGGGTATGCCAAATCTAAAACCAGACCTTCATTATAGAGTCAATACCTTACATAAGACTCTATTGGGAACAATAAAATATAAAATTTCTCACTTTTCTTAAAAGTGAGTGGCGACTCTGAAATAAAAGGTGCATGACTGGGAAGTAAAGTACACATCAATAAAGACAAACCCTAGAATTCAGAGTATTAAGGCATCCTACAAGATGAATGGTAGGAGATCTTTACATTAGGACAGCCCAAAGAAGAACAATGGTAGGTGGACAGA